>VZTA01019651.1:13211-26676 GCA_013398855.1 Mohoua ochrocephala
GGTTCCTTCCTTCCTTCCTTCCTTCCTTCCTTCCTTCCTTCCTTCCTTCCTTCCTTCCTTCCTTCCTTCCTCTTTTCCCGTTTGAAGTACCTTCACTTCCCTGGAACAGTTAAATTCCCAAAAGAGTACTTTTTTGCTTTTATTCCTGGAAGAATAAAAGTCATTAATTTTTTCAGCTTTTGGTCTTATTCATACACTTTGTATCACTTAATAAGGAAAAAAGGTATTTAACACAGTCTGAAGAATTAAAAAGAAAGCAGCCCTTGAATTAACAAAGAGTATCCACTGGTAAAGAAAGACTTTTCTCAGTTTGCTAGTGATGTCTAATCCTGCTTTACATCTTCAGTACAAGAACATCCTTTTTAACACTGTACTAAAACACTGTGGTTTCTTTGCATTTAATTCACTGAATGCAGAATATTTCTTTGACTCGTTCTTTAGCAACAGTCTTCTCTATATTCTATCATGTGAACTCAGACACTGATGTTATTTTTTTTCATGTTTTGTTTTCACTTTGTAGTGAGCTGCAGGCCAGGATAATGCAACGCAGTGTCTAAAATTTCCGTTTTCGACAGCCATATAGGCATGTATTGCTTTACTTGGATTTATCTCAAGCCCTAGATACTGCAGTCTAATCTGAGAATGCGTGCAGACAGTAGACATCGGAAAATATGTCCTTGTGTAAACACAATATAGCTGAACCTGTTTGTCAGGATGCAAAGGTGTATGAAAGGACACTGCACTCGGTGCCCCAAAGGGAAAATATGATGTACTGTACAAGGCAGAGTATTAATCATAGCTGATATTTCTGGACAATAAAGTAGAGTAATCCTTGTGAACAATCTTTCTTCAAGGATAAAAAGGGAAAATAAGGAACTGGCAGTATTATATGAAATGACATAGCCTGACACAGGACAAAGCTAGAAGCACCTCAGAAATTTCATTTGGAAAACAGCTTAATAATTGCTACATGGCTTATTGTGGCTAGGGTAATTTTTCATCCTGTTGCATCATGGTTATTATTTTGTTTGCACCACAGACACCAGGGCTCCTTGTAAAGTTAGCAAAACCGTAGTAAGTCAAAGTCCTTGTCTGTTTAGACTTGCAGAGTTCACAAGGTTAGACCATTTCTCCCACAGAAGGAAAAATGTTATTATAATTTCAAAACCCCCAGGAACTGGATGTGCAGACAGTGATACTGTTACCCACTCCTACAAGACACTTCAGCTGTTAGATGTCTGATATGTACCAGTATCGTGTGATGAAACACAAATTACATGGTGAGACACAGCAGGTTCAGTTTTAAAGAAATATTTCTTTTCACAGTGAGTGTACTGAACCAACCTGGGGCCAGCATATAATTTTAGGGCAGCAACACTGGGCATACAATGGAGGGATTTACTCAAGTTCTGACTATGCAGTGGCAGGAGCACTGGAAACGTTCTCTGACCTCACACAGAAGCAAGTTCTTTTGACTATTAACTGTGCTTTGTAAGCATGGAACCTTTCTAAAAGCAGAAAAATGTTAAAATGTATGTTAAAATGCAGAGAAACCAGGTCCTTATATATCTAGGTTGAAAACAGTGAAGACAAAGAAATACAAGAAATTCATTAAACTTCAGCTACACAAAAACCACTGAAAATTCTGCCCTCTGAAAACCAAAATCAATACTTTAACATTCCCCATGTAAAAGATCGCCAAGTTTTTAGACTAGAAACCCTGAACTTTAACTCATCTGGGACAAAAATTCTCACAATGGTGGCCATAATTCACCAGGGTCAAAGAAATGTTCCTGGTTTTCATTATTTTGATGGGAGGCATCCAAGATAGCCTATAACAGTTCCAATGCATTATGGCTAACGCACAGTTTCAGGTTCAAGACAAAAAACATTGCTTTTTTCTTTGGGATGTTTCCTTGGCGAGGGAGTAAATACTAAGCATGTCAGGAAATGGTTTTGATCTGGAACGCTGGGTGCCATGTCGTGACTTTGCAGCCCTTCTTGCTTCTGCTGACCATCCAAGGAGGTCTGGGCAGCGCTTGGCTTCCTCTGTTCCTCCTGCCTTCTCCGCTGTCACCATCCCCTCAATTTTCTTCATCTTCACCTTCTCTGCCCACTGCCCTTTTGCACCACCGTGTCTCCACAGAGGTTCCCTGCAGAGCAATAGAGTGCACAGTACTGCCCAAATGGCAGAAAAAGCTCCCAGAGAAAGGCAGGGGCATGTTGAACACACGGGCTGCCACTGCCCAGGTTCTGGTTGCTCTTCGTGTGCCCCTGGATTTGACCAGGCCTAAGGAGGAGCGTTCCCAGATCCTTTGTGTGAGAGGTTCTGTTCTCTGACACATCATCAGCCATCATCTTCCAGCTAGCCTAGTCACTGGCCTCATTCCTCTCTTTGGTCACAGACACAAACTGCATGCGTGTTTTAAAACAGGTAGGTAGGGCATGTTTTCCTCAAGCGTCTACCAGCAATCCATGACAAAGAAAGCAGCCACAGACCCCCTTCAAGCTGCTCCCCTTTCCATGAGGTGGCGCAATCCATGCTGAGGGTGTAAAAGATCACATGCCTGGAGTTTCAGATGGAACCTGAGCCCTTGAAAAGGGATGATACTCAGTCACAGTCATTTACTGAGTGAAGAGCTCCTCTCCTGCTGTCTCATTTCATGCCCCCAAATTTAGTGTCCTACAGCTCCATATTCCAAGGGGTAGATAAACTCAGGCTGCTGTCAGTGCTATTACTTACCCAACAAATCAACGGCAACTGTCAAGTGGCACCTTTCAAGCACTTCACAAATGTCATTTATTTTAAAATATTTGTTTGGGTTTAAATTTTTTATATAAAATACAAAATTAATGTGGCAAACAGTGAAAGTGAGAAATATTTTATGAACACATTTACCAAAATAAAAAGAGCTCCTCATGTTGCTGCCTAATGATGGAGCATTTTAAGAATGCTCCTATAACACTTTTCTTTGTTGTCTGATCCATAGCTTAGTGTAGTAGGATTTAATTTTTGGTGTCACCATGAAATGCAGTGTGCAGCATATGAAATGTTAATGTGATGCATAAATGTGCAATTAAAAAAAACCAAGGTGATGTAAACAAGGGAGTATTGAATAGCTGAGGTATTCCACAGTTTGCAAGTGCCAGTAGGCACAAAAATATTGGATTTTTTTTACCCATTTATGTTTTGACATAATTCTCTTCTTTTTCTTTCTCTTACTCTCTGAACTAAAGTTTCCAGTCTGAACTGAGACCAACCAAATGTCTCTCAAGTCAAATTTAATATTGCAGTGATTAATAGAGAGAGCACTGGCCTTTCTACAGACGTGTACCAGTGCCATTAGTGAAGCTACACCACTAAACATCAGCTGAAGCTTAACTTACTTGGGCAGGAAATACCGAGTAGGGACACTCTATAAGGACAACAAGAACTATTAAATTTTTTTAATTTCTTTTCAGTTTATGAAAATTAAGAGGTTATTTTGAGATTCAACACTGCCTCTGCATCTTTTCCACACTGCTCCTGGATTTGTATGACTGACATGATCCTAGCATTGACTAACTCATGTGTTTCACCTTGTCTTGACTCAGAATCTCAACCTGACAGAGTTCAAGAAACATTGGGACAATGCTCTCAGGCAACTGGTGTGACTCTTGGGGTTGTCCTGTGCAGGACTAAGCATTGAACTTGATAATCCTTGTGGGTCCCTTCCAACTCAGCATATTCTGTGATTCTATGATGATATGATGCCTGATATTATATAAATGACAGTATAACCTCTGTAGGTAGACAGAGGCAAACCTGGTGAAATCTAATCTTTGTTGCTTGCCCTGAGAGTCATTACAATGTCCTATAGGGAACCAGTTTGCTCACTCAATAAAGGACTGAGCAATGCGATGCCATACACAGGCTACTGTTGCGGTTTAACCCCGGCAGACAGCTGAGAACCACACAGCTACTCTTCTCCTCAGTGTGACGGGGAAAGATACAGAAGGATAAAATTGCAAATTCTCATGAGCTGAGATAAAAACAGACTAATAATTTTTTTTAAGGGTTGGGGGGGGGACGGGACAGGGAGGATGGTAGGGGAAAGAGAGGCAAACAAAACAAAACCTAGAGGAAACAAATGTTGAAAGAGAAAAAAATTGCTCACCACCTACTGACCCATGTCCGCTCTGCCCCTGACAATCAGTAGTCCCCACCATCCTCCCCCTCTCAGCTTTCTCTGCTGAGCGTGGCATCACATAGTATATGGAATATCTCAGTTGGGGTTAGCTGTCCCAGCTCCACCACTTCCAAACAACTTGTGCACCCCCAGCCCACTTGCTGGCAGAGTGAGGAGCAGAGGAGGCACTCATGCTGTGTAAACACTGCTCAGCAATAATGAAAACATTCTCAAGTTAACAACACTGCTTCCAGCACAAACCCAAAACACAGTTCCACATTAATTATTGTGAAGATATTTAACACTGTCCCAGCCAAAACTATTACAAATGTGAAAAGTCAGAGAATCAGCACCCATTCACATCTCTTTGTGGCCTTGTATTTGAATACAAGAGAAATGTAAAACTAGGACACAAGATTCTTGGATAATTTCGTGTCCTCTTTAACCTAAATATATTGCACAATTGTCCTTGATTTATCTGTTCTAAACATCTGATTTGGGGCATAAATTGTAACGTTATGTTTTGCAGTAAGAAGTGACATAAAATGGTTTCTGGAGAAAAAAAAGTTGGAGTTTAAAACTCAAGAATTTCTGTTATCTTATATATTAGTAGTTGAGTGTTTAAGTATTCGACAGAGTATAACACATATAATTTGAAACAATAACCAATCTACATAGGCTGTTTTAATAGGCAGGTGGTAGTAATAATTCATTTCTCTTTGAAAGACAGTGAAAATGTCATAGTCATCACAATTAAGAGAGTATAAAGACATGAAACCTTTTGATCTCCTTCTTTGTTGCCCATTCATTTCAAAAAAGTCATAAACATAATGTAAAAAGTATTCTCTTTGTACCACAAATGTGAGATGTGTTCATATCTGGATTCTATTCCAGAGTGCTTAAATTGTGACTTTGACTTTGAATAAATTAAAACTATTGTCTTAAATGTAAATGTCTAGCTAATTTTTAATGAGACCTGGACCAACGCATTTGAAGCTAGAAATTAAGCCATAAGGTCACCATCTTTTTCATGTCTGCATATCAACATTAAATTGACCTTCTCAAATTCTCTAGTATTTTAGAGTCAAAAAAACCCTGGAAATACTGCAGCCGAATCCACTTCGAGGCTTCACACAGTTCACGTGAAGTAACTCCCACAAATACAAAACTCACAATTACCAGCAAAATTGGATCTGTCTTATCTGAGGTACTGTGAGCCAGGAACTTTGTGTTCAGACAGCAGTGGGTGGGCCAAGGGATGAGAAGAGGTGATCAGCACCCACAGAGACGGGCCTGCTGGGGTTATCCCTGAAGAACCAGTTTCCCACTGCCAGACATGAAGCAAAAGGCAGGCAAGATTTGTGGGGACTAGCAGTAGCCCATTCAAACCCAGCAATCTCCCGTCCAAGCCCCTTACTCACTTAACTTGAGCTTAGTGTCCGTCTCATACCCCACCTAAATTTGTTCTTCAGACCCAGCTATTCCTTCCTCTGCTCTTGCATAGAAGCTTTTCCAGGTCTTATTTCATTCCCAAGTACAAAATCCATGGCAAACCGATAATATTTTCATTATCTGTAATATTAGTAGCAGCAACAGTAGCTGTGTTAGAAGTATTAAATAGCTCAAGTTAGCATCTCCTAATTCCAGAGCCTTGGCAGTAAACTTGGAAACAGAAAACATCCCTGTTGGTCCTGTGAGAGTATTCACCTTTCAGCAGTGCAGTATGTAGCCTTTTCAGACTTCAGAGAGCCCAGAGGGAAATGCTGATGCAACTTGGCTACTCCTCTGAAACCTGTTTTTGAAGCTCTTCCATTTCTTCTGGGCGAAAACTCAATAGGTTTAGTTTTAAGCTCCTGCCTTCTCTCCTGAGCTGTCTTTGACAATTCTGTCCAGAAACAGAATACTAAACTCAGTTCTCACTTGCAGTTACAAATCTCAGTGGAAGTCATTGTACAAGATCACTTTTTGTGCTATTTTTACTGCGTAACTTTAACCTTGCAACATAAGTTACACAGATGGAATTGATTTCAGTAGAATTGCCTTGCCTGTTTATGAGAGCACACTTGATCCAGCAGTAGATTATGCAAGAGATGAGCAAACCAAAATCCTGTTAGCTTAAGAAGAAGACAGTTTGCACCTTACAAAACAAATCATAAAGTCAGTCTGGATTATAAACCGGATTCTAAAATTTATCAAGCATACTTTTTTCTGTAACATTCTGCTACAGAAGGAGCATTTTTTTTCACCCTGTGCAAGCTATGCTCTATGTTGCAATGTTTTCTCCTAAGGTTCTACCTCCTGAAAGGACAAAACAGTCTTTTGACGAAACCATGAAGAAATATTTTTCAATTAGAATATATAATGTGTATGATGGAATGCTTATTTAATCATTTATAACAATTAATCATTTATGTATAATAAATTTTGTTTAAATAAAACACTTTCAAGTCAGATCAGCTCTGGTCAGAGGAGTTTCTATTATGACACTGTTATATGTAAACAGAAGAGAGGATGAAGAAGCATTGCAAGATTTGTTTGAGAATATGGATGATTTTTACTTCTTTTGGCTCCTCTTCACCACTCTTACAAAACTTCTTTTACATTGTTCCTCCTGCGTGTTCCCTCCTACCTTGACACTTGCTCTTTTCTAGTTTTTTTCCCTTACTCTTCCCTTGAGTTTATTCCCTTTTTTCTCTAATACAAGAAAAGAATGCTAAAAAACATTTACAAGTGTTCTTCTATGTTTCTTTGCCAAGGATTTAAACAGAAATCCTTTGGACTGCAGGGATAGTCTCCGTGACCATCTACCTCTTTTTTTCTCTTCTGTGTAATCATTCTCCGTTTTCTGTTCAATTGCCCATCTCGAACGTGTGGCTCTCACAAGAAAGAGGCTACCTGGGTTATTTCACTCCTTTCCAAGCTATGTTTTCCCAAGGAATTCAAGTTTCTCATTCCAACAGAAAAGGTAAGTAACTGTATACGAAATACCTCTAACTCCTCTTCCATAACTTTACCACAGCACAGCAAATCAGCATTTAAGAAAGGTGCCATTAAATATTAGTGGTTGAGGTATTTCTAACATATTGACTTTTCATTCAAAGCTGCTGCTTATTTAACAATTAGCAAACTCTTACCAAGAGACAGGCAGAATTCCACCAGAAACCCTCTCATTCTCCCATCAGTTCACCTGACACCTATGGATCACACCACACTCTCAGACACGGCTGATCTCAGGGCAGAGGACCCCAGGGCCTTCAGGCTCAGAGATGGAAGAAAGCCCTGAGCTGAATGGGCATTTAGAGGGTGTCTGAATTTCCCCCAGTCTCGGATCTGATAGCCCAGTACAGCAGATCACTGGGACGCCAGGATGCAAGGGGAATTATTGACACGGGCAAATTATATTTGGATGGTGGCTTACTTACAGACTCTGCCTTGACCTTTCATGTGATCTGCAGGTTAACTACGCCACTGCTTTCTGAGTAGTAGCTGCAATGTTTTACAAGGAGTGAAATAACGGCATGAAGAGATGTTTTGTTGCTAAATTTGTGGGATTGGTAAACTCCTTTTCATTGACAAATATTTACCAAAACCCAGAGAATTTCTAAATGCTTGCGGACAATTGATATGAACCAAGGCATTTATTGAAATGAACAGCCCCTTTGAAAAGCATTTCCGTGCAACAGAAAAGTCCAGAAAGTGCCTGATGTGGCATCCTACAGCACTCTCTCTAGCAGCATTTTAAATGACTCAAGCACCAAACGGGCCTACGTCACATCCTTTGGGAGGCAGTTTCACAAACCAGAAGACCTTGCACAGGAAAGGCAGACTAAAATGCTCCCTCCAAGGTAATCTTTTACTCTAGCATACCCTTCCAGCCTTCTTGCAGCATTATGAAGAAGCTCTTCTCATACTCCACGTAAGCAGGTGAAAATCTGATGGAAGGGGAGGTGCTGTCAGCTCCACACCATTTATAATCTTTTGGTTGTGAGATGAGTTTTTATAATTGTTATGCACTGAAGCTAAACTATGAGTTGCAAGGTGAAAGAATAATCTTGCTAAGACATTTTGTTCAGCTTTGGAAAGGATGTTTATAAACCAACAAGGGAGAAATTGCACAAGCCATGGCATTTGTAGTCACAAATGGAGACACTCAATAAGCAGGCAGGGATGTTTAGCCCACCAGGAAGAAGGGATTAAGCAGAATTCAGTCCCGAAGGGCTGGATCTTTGAACTTGCTTTGGGCTTCCTAACCAGAACTACAAGAGAGAGATACTTACGGATATGAGAATAGTAACAAAGTCAAGAATGGTATGGAGAGAAATGAGAGGAATCTGAAAGGCAACCAACTAACACTGCCTACATATATCCCACACAAGTACTGGACATCTGCAGGAGATACGTATGTAAATGGCTTAGAGCCCCGGAATAGTTAGCGAGTTCTCCGTCTCACTGCAATATATAGAATAGATAAATAAATAGTGGGCATATGTGATATATATTTAGATTGTGCATTAGACTTTAAAATCTCTGTCTAACTGAATGCATTAGCCTGTATTTTCTGTTTATGCCTCTGGGATGCCATGGAAACACAGCGCTGAATCGTAATGGGTCTCTCCTGGCAATAAATAAACAAAGTCTTTGTCTGTTCATGTTTCGATTTCTTTCTTTTTCTTTTTATTCATGTAATTTACAGTTTCAGAAGGAAAACAGATTGGCCCCCACCCATTGTCTTTGGTTGTAAAGCATGCTTAAAATAAATGCAAAATGCACCTTCTAGTGGCCACTGTGACTTCCTATGCAGCTGCTACTACCGTCGGCAAGCAGTGAACGCCACCTATTTGTGTCGAACTTCCTTCTGAGGAAAAATGTGGCCTTTATAATTGAACCTGGAGTCAGGGTTGCTTTACTAAATTGCAGCCTAACCTAAAGAGCACTTAATATACTCGTTGAAATTGAAAGCTGTTCTTTTCCTTGCAACTCTAAGAGGCTACAGCCAGTCCCTTTTTCTATAGACGGTAACAATGTTCATTGCCTTTAAACTGCTCCTCCAAATCAATGACACACTATCACTTCCCATGCTCCAGAGCTTATTAAAGCAAACCAAAGCAATCATCCCCATCAGGCTAATGCACAGGAGCAAGGTGAAACTCTAAGCACCAAGTGATAGAAATACCGAGTATCACACAGCATCGGTTTGCCATCTGGCACCTGCTGTCCCTGTCTGAAATGAATAAAGTCATCGAGAGGGGATGTTGTGCAGTAACATGAGTAATAGAAAGGCTGATAATTATCTGTGTGGAGAAGTGGGCAGATTTAATTAGACTACTCAAATCTGAAGAGTCAACTGAATCCAAAGGCAGTAACCTCGTCTGTGGAGGGCAGCCATATGGTTGCTCTCAAGCTTTCAGGTCAGACTGAAATTCAGCAGGGACCTTCGCCACTAATTTAGAAATGCAGAGCCATGTGCTTGACTCCACATCTGTCAGGCAGTTCTCAGGCAAGAACTACAGCAATACCAGCTATGCAGGTTTGGTACAATGCGCGCTAGAGTCCCTGTCACACCGGGTCTGAATAACAAGCTGACTTTCCTAGCACCCCAGCAGGTCAGCCCTGGGAAGAGGGAAGCAGGAAGAAAGGACGAGGGTACAAAACGCCCTCAGGGTGACCCTCAAGTGTACGGGTCTCCAGTATAAAGGTGAAACTGGGATACTTTTTAGCAGCCTCGAGTCTCCAAAATGCACACAGGCTCGTGAACTGAGGCAAATCTCTTGGGTGGTACTACTGATTTTATTATAAATTCAAATCATATCGTGAAACATTACTGTGCAGGGAACCAGATGGTGAAGAATCAGTCTTGGAAATTATGGGTGCAACATGTGAGTCTTAAAAAGCCTTCCCTCTTACCCTTCTCCCAACCTGAGTGTATGTACATAAAATAAAACACACGGATTGCTTTCTCTTCCTGCTTTTACTTTTTCTGATTCTAGAAGCGTGGGGTCAGTTGTTCATTTATATTCTGATTTTCCTTTTTCTAAGCCGACCATCGGGCCAGGATAATAAATATTTTAACCTTAATAATATATTTAATGGTTTTCTGGTAGTCCCTGGAGAATAAAGCAAGAGTTGTCAGAACCCACGTAGTTCGTAAGGGAACAAGCAGACCATCACACTATGTATTGCAGAGGGAGATATCAACAAAGAATCTAGTCATGATAACTGGATGAGAAAAGTAAGTAAATAGGTGGACTTAGTTTGGTTTGTTTCTCTAGGATTGGCAAAATCTGTAAGGCTTTGACTGCACTTCTCTTTTGGACACGATTTTACACCAGAAGGCAGTAGACTGTGAGGAATCTACCATGCAGGGAGTGACCATTCTCATCAACTGCCTTCCTCCTCCTGGGTCACGTATGGCTGCAACAGAGTCTCCTGCCCTGCTTCTGGCCAGCAAAGGGCAGGAGCAGATGCTCCCTCAGGAAGTAACTTGCTATTTGTGGAGATGGCAGCAGTACAACCACCACGGACCAAGAGTGATGTTGGAGGCAAGAGAATTTGGGACTTTGCAGTCGGGCTCGAGTCAAACAAACACAGGTAGGAGGGCTCAGTGAGCAGCATGGCGTGAACTACTCTCAGCCCAGAAAGCTATAAATTCCAGTTTGCCACTTGCATACAACCCAGCTACTCAGGGTTTCCCATACATTCAGTCATCTTGGAGAGCCGTAAGAAAACCATGGCATGAGTATGACTGATTAATGCTAAATTTTAAGATGTGACTGGTTAAAATATAACTTGGTTGTAGTCACGTTCTCTTATTTTGCCACTCTGGTTAGATGCAGGATTTGAAGTGGCTACATGTCCCAGCGGCAGGGTTAAGAGGCCCTGCTGTCTAAGGCACTCACTTTCACATTGGGAGATTTGGCAAAGATTGCCGGTATGAGGAATTGTTCAGAAATCTCTCGAGTTCATGTCAGAGCCTGCTTCCTCCAGTGTCTATGCAGCACTAGATTTTGTGAACCTCTACATGACACAGAAGTCAGTCTTATGCTCTTGCCAGGCGTCCTTTAAATGTGTAGTTCATCGCACTTTGCATAAGCAGAGAACACCAGCAGAGAGCAGCTAAAATTATTACAGAAGGTTCCAGGCATCTGAGGCTGGAGTCCTCTGTAAATGTACAAAAAAGCATGACCTAATCTCATGGTCTTTAACAGATAGCTACTATTTCAGCTGAGGCCAACCAAGTCAAAAATATTACTTTAAATCAGGGGGTTTTTTCAGGGACAAGAGAGACAGACAGATGGCTACAGAAAACTGTTACACTGCATCGAGCCCTGTGGTAGGTTGACCCTGGCTGGACACCAGGTGCCCACCAGGTGCTCACTCCCCTCCTGAGTTGCACAGAGAGGAGAAAATATAACAAAAGGTTTGTGGGTCAAGATAAGGACAGGAAGACATCACTCACCAACTACTGTCATGGGCGAAAATGACTCAACATGGGGAAATAAGTTTATTACCAATCAAGTTAGAGTTGAATAATAAGAAATATAACCAAATCTTAATACACCTTCCCTCAAACCCTTCTTCTCTTCTTCCTGGGCTCGAGGTGGCTCCCAAATTCTCTACCTCAGGGTGATGGGGAATGGAGGCTGTGGTCAGTTCATCACACATTGTCTCTGCCACTCCTTCCTCCTCAGGAGTAGGACTCCTCACACCCGTCCCCTGCTCCAGCATGGGGTCTCTCCCACAGCACAGTCCTCCATTAACTTCTCCAGCGTGTGTCCTTCCACAGGCTGACATTCTTCATGAACTGCTCTAATGTGGGTCCCTTCCACAGAATGTAGTCCTTCAGGAACAGACTGCTCCACTGTGGGTCCTCCAAGTGATCACAAGTCCTGCCAGTAAACTTGGTCTGGTGTGGGCTTCTCTCTCCTTGGGGATACAGGCCCTTCCTGGAACCTGCCCCAGCGCAGGCTCTTCTCTTCATGGGGTCACAGCCTCTTTGGACATCCAACTGCTCTGAAATTGGGTTATCATGGGCTGCAGATGGGTCTGTGCATCCCCATGGACCTCCATGGGCTGAAGGCACGCATCTGCCTCGCCATGGTCCGCACCACAGACTGCAGGGGAACCTCAGCTTTGGCACACGGAGCACCTTCTCCCCCTTCCTCTTCACTGAGCTTGTTTTCCACAAGGTTGTTTCTCTCACATATTCTCACTCCTCTTTTTCAGCAGATTTTTCTGTCACACAAACGCAATATGAGCACTGGCTTTGAATTCACATACAGCACTGATGTTTCCCAGAGAACTCAACGATTTGCCTGCATTTACCCTCTGTCCCTTTATTATTACTATGTCCAGCTCAGGTTGTTAATTAGTTCAAAGCAGTAAGTGACTAACTATATAGCTCAGACTACTTTTACCATTCCATATGCACAACAACAATGCTTGTAAACTTGGAAAAACAGATGAGGAGAAGGCCAAGGAATTCAACAACATTTTTGCCTCAGTCCTCAATGGCAACCTCTCTTCCCATGACTCTCGAGTGGATGGACAGAAGGATGGGGACTGGGACAGCAAACTTTAAGTAAAGGTCAGGTTCGTGATCATCTAGGGAACCTGAACATACATAAGTCTGCGAGACCCAATGAGATGCATCCCAAAGTCCTGAGGGAATTGGCTGAGGTAGTTGCCCAGCCACTCTCCGTGATATTTGAAAAGTCATGACATTTAGGTGAAGTCCCAGGGGACTGGAAAAGGGGAAACATTGTACCCATCTTTATAAAGGGTAGAAAGGAGGTAGAAACTATCGCCCTGTCAGCCTCCCCTCAGTGCCTGGGAAGATCCTGAAAGAGATCCTCCTAGAAGCTCTGCTAAGGCACATGGAGGACAGGGAAGTGATTTGAGACAGCCATCACAGTTTAAGCAAGGGCAAGTCCTGCCTGACCAATCCAGTGGCCTTCTGTGATGGGGTGTCTCCATCAGTGGACAAGGGAAGACGTCATATCTGGACTTCTGTAAAGCCTTTGATATGGTCTTACACAGCATCCTTCTCTCTTAACTGGAGAGAGATCAATTTGATGGGTGGACTGTGATAAGGTTAAGAAAGTGGCTAGACAGTCACATATAGACAATAGTTGCCAATGGTTCAGAGTCCTGATGGATATCGGTGACAAGACCCTCAAGGTCCATATTGGGACCAGTGTTATTTAATATCTTTATTAATGACCGAAACAAAGGGATCCATGCAGCCTCAGCAAAAGACCAGGTGACACAAAGCTGAGTGGTGCAGTTGACACAACAGA
>VZTA01019652.1:0-15346 GCA_013398855.1 Mohoua ochrocephala
CAGCACTGTCTCCTCCGGTTCCGAGAGCCAGAGAAAGCGAAGAGCTGAGCCCCGTCCCTCACCCCCCAGCCAAAATCTCCCCGTATCTCTGCACTTTCCAAGAGAAAGCTGCTGAGCTAAGAGACTGTAGCCAGCTGCACTCTTCCCCTCACCTCGGCCACTTCTTTTGTCTCTTAAGTACCGGTCGTTATCATCTCTTAGGCAACAAATGGGAGAAAATTCCCTGAGAAAAAGAAAGGAAAAAAAAGAAAAAACTCCTAACCTCCAACAGTGATGAAGACATTTACTTTTCACAGTTTCTTTTGTTTCTAAATGTCTTTACATATATATTTTTTCCTGCTTCTGAACTACCGAAAATTCGCAGTGTCACACTGAACAGGAAGTGCCCTCCTTTTGACTGCAGCACTGATCTTAGGGTGTTTAGTTAATTGCTGTTAAAGACAATTGTTAAGGGATGATAGCTTACTGTTATCATTGATTAAAATAATTGCTTTCTGGAAAAGACTCCCTAATAAGTTACTGCTTCTGAAGGGGAGATCATAAGATTGTTAAACATCCTTCTGCTGTCGCAAAGAAAGATGTCATTTTCCGTAAGTGACAATTAGCACAGTCTGATAACAACTTTGGTTAGGAAGTGACTGCCTTAATCTGCCTCTCCTACATACAAGAGGTCATAATTAAACAAAGGCAAGTGCAGGGCTCTGCACCTGGGGAAGAATAACCCCATGCACCAGCAAGGGCGGAGGGCCGACCTGCTGAAGAGTAGCTCTGTGGAGAAGGATTTGGGAGTCCTGGAGGACAATGAGCTGTCCATGAGTCAGCATTGTGGCCTTGTGGCCGGGTAGGCCAATGGGATCTTGGGGCATACAAGGAAGAACATTGCCAAGTGGTTCAGGGAAGTGATCCTGCTCTGCTACTCAGCCTTACTGAGGCATATCTGCATGACTGTGTCCAGTTCTGGGCTCCTTAGTTCGAGAGAGACCTGGAGCTCTTGGAGCAGATCCAACAAAGGGCAACAAAGATGATGAAGGGACTGGAGAATGTCTCTTATGAGGAAAGGCTGAGGCTGCTGGAGCTGTTCAGCCTCAAGAAGAGACGATTGAGGGGGGTCTTGTCAATGTCTATCAGTATGTGCAGGAAGGTGTCAGAGGCTAGAGCCAGCCTTTGCCTGGTGGTGCCCAGCAACAGGACATGAGGCAATGGGCAGAAACTGATGTACAGGAAGTTCCACTGGAAGAACTTCTTTCCTGGGCATGTGACTGACATGGAACAGGTTGCCCTGACCTGTTGTAGAGACTCTCACTGAAGATACTCCAGAACCATCTGGAGGCAATCCTGTGCAATGTTTTCTAGGACGACACAGCTTGAACAGGGAGGCTGCACCAGACGACCCATTGTGGTCCTTTCCAACCTTATCCATTCTGTGATCCTGTGAAGGATAAGCAGTTATCCTTACGCTGCGATTAAGATTAATCATGGTTGAAAAACATGATGTAAAGCATTAAGTGATCTTATCAGCCATTCATAACAACTCCTTTATCATACAGATTTTTAATGAAAAAAAAAGCAAAATAATTGGTATCCAATGGTATCCACATGGACTTTGTGGATCACAATTTCCATGACAGTAATGTGCATTAATAGAGTCTGTCAGCTTAGGCTGGCTGGTAATGGCTCACAGCACATCAGTCTTAAAGAATACCTGCATCTATTAGTGAATAAGTTAACTGCATTTTTACACAGAATTATATCATAGAACTCTCTTAGGGACAAAAAGTTAAATGTAGTGCAATTAGGTCACAGAGCTTCTCAGGTAGTAGGATAAGGATAAATGGTCAGTTCACTTAAAAAAATCAAAAGTCAAATAAGAGTTTTTGAGGTGAAGAAAAAATAAGAGTTTTTGAGGTGAAGAAAAAATATCACAAGGTTTACATTTGACTTTATTAAATTATTTGTTTTTATAGCATTCTCAAGTCTACCTAATTTAAATATATTTCCAATGAAGTAGATGGCTTGGTAATATTATTTAAAAGCTTCAAAACGTACATTTGTTTTGACTTTCAGAAATGCTTGATAACCTGAGCTGTTTATTATAAAAGAAAACAAATCAGAGAACTCAAGGAGCAGGAGAAAGTTTATTCATTGCGCAGCTCTGTGTGTGTGAGAATGATGTGTCACCAGGCGTAGTGACAATGAAAACAGTAGTGTTTGAAGAGAGGATGATCCCTGAAATATGTCAAAAGTAAATGAATGTAAGAGTCACTGGGGGAGGTCTTGTCTTTGGAAAAAATGTTTTCAACACAAAAAAAAAGGTGATTTTTTAACTTCAGTGTCTGCAGCAAAGTCCTTCAGTCAAAAGCTGGGTAATCATTTTTCTCGGTGTTGCATTCTTTCTGTTTTTTCTGATAGTGCCTTTTGGAGGATATACTTGTTCAAAATGCCATGAGATAGGCAAGACCATATCCTTTTCTCAAAACTTCATTGAAAATACCTTAAGGACAGTGTAAATTTAAATGAAGCTCTGAATTTCATGGTCCAGCTGTGCACCTTTCAGACCAACAGATATGAGAAGACAAACCAAGCTGATCACATCTTTTCCAAGCTTTTGCATTATTCCTTCCTTTGAATGCCATATAGATAATATGAGAAAAATCATGCTGAAAATATCGGTTTTGTAAGACTGTCAGTGTAAGATAAGCACACTAGGCAATGATCAACGTTTTCACAGCCTCATTGTTTCAAGGCTTTTCTCCCCACACATTTAATTTTGCTTTCTTATGTTTTCTGTCTATGAAGCTTATTCCTTTGCACCCACCATGTGATTCTAGTGTGAAAGTATGCTTGACACTGAAGCGAAGAAAAAAAGGGAAGTGTTTTGGGTACGGAATTGCAGTTTTAATGGCTTCTGTGACTGCAGCTTATGTAGATCCACCTGAGCCATCTTTAAATGAGTTCACTTGGATGACACTAACCTTTTGACAATGTAGTGGAATTGCAGTACGTGTTAGAGAAGTGCAGAAAATAATCATGTGTTTGGAACATGCTAAGATCCATCCAAACTACAGAGTTTAAAATCAGCTTAAGTACGCTTGATAGATCTGAAGGTAGCTATGTCCCAAGGAAAGATGTATGATTAAAACACCTGAGGTTTCCAGTTATGTAAAATTAAGGGAGATGTGAGGTTGTGCTATCATATTCAGTGTTTCTCTAGTGCTGCTGTTCTCTGATTACATACAAATGCTGTTCATTTGAGATCATTGCTAACTTGAGCTTTTTTTTTCTTTAACACTCTGCTTTTATTCTTTTTAATAACAGTGCTGTTAGGGTCTGTGTATGAGAAAATAGGCAAATTCTAGTGTGTGCTCTCCTTTAATTTTTTTTCCCTGCTTCGCTGAAAACTCAAAGAAAAGATTTGCAGCATTTGCCATTATTGCAAGGGAACTGAGCGGTTTTTGACTTACTCTTACACAAAAAAAGCAACCATAAAAAAGAGAGGAGAATGATTAAAGTCAGACACCACATGTGAATGTTCCACATGTTCTGTATGTGTATAGCTCTAAAAAACTTGGTTTTCAGAAAATTTTGTTATAAAAGCTGGAGGTGAGATTTAAAAGCTTCACTGGCTTTTTTTTCAGATTAGTGATGTACTTTACATGGACATTTGACTCTGCAATGCGTCAGAACACACGTGCCTTGTGGGTCTTGCAGTCAGTCAGTTGGGTTTTCAGGTTATTCTAACCCTGTACAGAAGCTTCTATTTGTAAGTCTTGATAAAATAGGAAAAGTTTACTGCAATTTTATTGCAGTTCCCACCTTTTACTCTCAGTGAATTTCCTTTTTAATATCTGATACTGGAATGATAAAGTGCGTGTGTGTATATATGTAGTTCTGTAGAATATTGGTGGTAGCTCCTCTTTCTGTTTAAACATGTAGATGGCATATCTGTAAGGCAACTTCAGTATTCCTCATATGATAGTCTATTCATGCTATCTATTTACTGTCTGCTCTTTATTTCCTGGTTTTGCTTGGGGATTCAGTCAATCAGAACTATATGTGCATATTCTAAATCCTTCATTTTTTTATAAAGTGTGCTAGCACTCAAGTAAATCTAGATCTTACATAAAGAACCTTAAAATAACAAGAGGTTTCTAATTACACAAAGAACGAACAAGAAAGAATAGTGAATAGAATCATCACCACATGACACTGCATGTAATCCAGATATATCCTGAAATAGTGGGACATTTTATTAGAGTGGCATAACAGCGTGAAATATTTGAAGTCTGGTGTCAAGTTTGTCCAGAATATTTGTTGAGTTGATGCTGCCAAACAATTAATAAATGGAAAATTGGTACCACTCTCTGTGTGTGTGAGATGTAACTGATACAACCACATTTTGGTTTAAGTAACATTCATCAAATTCTAAAGGAATTCCTGTTCCAACAGTGCATACGAAAATAGGTAGGGGGATAAAAAGATCTGGTTTTTATCTTAGCTGCTAAGGTGCAGCTAAATAAGTGAGTCACCTTTCTTTCTTTGTTTTATTTTTAATTCTGCATAATTTCATTAACAAAAGAGAAACGTGTAAAGTAACAGAGGTTGTAACCTCTGTTGCTTGGAAGGAGGATGTCTACATCTATTTATTAGGATGTGATAGAAGACTGTATCTTAACTTACTCTTCCACATAATACTCCAAGTAAAGTTGTATGACTACCTCACACCAAAAGGTTATTAAACATGAGCATATGGCTTCTGTCCTGGTGGTAGCACTTAGTACTCTCACTGCAATACACCAAGCATTTGGAGGAAGGAACAGGAATACAAAAGAATAAATAAAAATAAATAATAGAAAAAGCACTGTAAAATGATAATGAGGGAGTATGCAGTCCCTCTCAGCAAGCAGCTCACCAGAGCAGAAGTGTGGCCTCAGTCACGGCACTGTGACTCATTATTAGAATCCTTTGCCTAAAGGCTTGGAGCAGTGATGCAGGAGAACTTCACGCTGAGAAGCTGATAGCTCGTTGGAGTGACTGTGAAACTAATCAGGCAGCCGCGGCTGCTGAAGGCTTGCGTTTGTTTCCTGACAGACATATTCAGAATCAAACATTAAGACTATCAGGTTCCATGCATTTCTGTGAGAGCACAAAGCATCCCAGCTTATTGAGTATGAAATGTTGTTGTTGTTGTTGCAATAATAAAAATTATTATCATTTTTACCAGCTTCACTTCTCTGGGGAATAAGAAAATGTCCCTCTGGAACTGCTGCAAATCTGACATTTTTATTTTGTAAATTATTTCTCTGATTTGGACAGGGCAGGATGTTCATTTTCAACATTAGAATATTTTCCTATTAGCCTAGGAAAGGCATTACTAGAATGAATATTCTTCTGGTGCTGCTCTCCATCATTATAGTGACAGCACAGGAATTATAATATTAGCCTAATTCTAAAAATTTTCTACCTTGTGCTCATTTTCTATTCCTGATTGTTTCAGCATCTTTGCATAATGTGGCTGCCACACAACTCCTCTTGTGTTTGATAAAGGTATTCATCCTTGGTCACTTAATAACACTTCAGATTCTTTATTGTCATATTTAAAGCCTCTTGAAATTTGAATAGATTTCAGTTTCTTGATGGTCTTTACCATGTTGTGCCTTCTTAGCTATCTATCTGTACCTATAACTGTTCATAAAGAGAACAAAATTTGATGTTAATTGGAAGCATGGGAGGCCTTCATGGAAGGGAAGACTAAAGCCTGAGAAAGCCAAAAAAGGTGGGTTCACAGTAGGCTGTTATTTCAGCATCGTAGTTCTCATATCCTATGTTTTATGGCACAACATATATTCTGTCCTTTTTTCAATGATGATACTGGAAAGCCCTTGCATTTCTTTACTTTGACGCGGGGAATCCAATCTCAAATATCTCATGTCCATTGTACCATGAAAAGAAAATGCCCACTGACCAGAACTGGACTCCGCAGACAGCCTGTTTACCAAATTGCGTTAATCAGCAAAGAGAAAATACCAAAGAAAATGATGGGCTTAAGATTCCACTTTGTTAAGGATTTGGATGTCTTACTTCATTAAGCAACTGAGGCAGGTTAGTCTTTTTTTCGTACAGAATACAGCGAGGAGAAGGTTCACTTATACCCATTATTGATAGGCAGGAATTCAAGTGCACTAGGAACTTGGCCAGTGGAAATTTAGATACACAGGGAATTCAGAGCTGACTGGCAAGTGAGTGGAGCATTTGGGACTTGGAGTGACAGGTCCCACTTACAAATTTATTGCTGAATGGTTCTTTTATGACTTCTGTATTTCCTTTTTCTGAAGAGCTGAGAGAAGAACATGTGGTTCTTTATTCCTGTGTACATGACCAAACCAATAAAAATTATAGCTGCTAGGAACAACAGTTATCGGTTCCCGCCATTTTTAATTGTCTAGCTTGGAAACATGAACTGTCAAGACTGAGTATATTGTTTTCTAAACCAAATGGTCAAGACACATGCTTTTCGTATCTCATTTCCTCTATTGATTGTATTTGAAATATCTTGAATCCAGGAATGGTTTGAAGAAAAGCAGTGTAGGTTGAAATGTGATTAAACCAGAGATGGTAAAAAGGAGAGAGTATCGGAGGCTTTGGTTTACCTTATCTGTCTGAAATTAATTTGAAATGTAGGATAAACTCCTGTGACAACCTACTTGGCATAAACAGCAGTTATATAGAACTATGAATTTAACCTCCTTGTGGCTAGGTTTAAAATCTGAGCAAAATGAAGAGCTAGATTTGGATGCATTTTTGTGAATTTTCCTCATTGCTTTATAACTCTATGGAAGCCCATGGACTGCATATGCTGATTCAGATGCATATAATTTTGAACTTAAAGTATTTAAAATAGTGTTGGATAATAATTTAATTGTTTGGAGTTTGGAAAACATTATTTCTAAAAAAAGCGTGTACTTTTTTTTCTTTGAAAATTTTATTGTGGTTTAGAATGGTAACTTACTGGAGCACTGTACTTAGCTAGAAAGTATTTGTGTATCTGGACTTCCGGAGTGCTAAACAGTAATTTGCAAGCTCTATGGCCAGAATACTTGCCAAAGATTTGCAGATTTCAATACACAAACTGAAGAAATTTATACAAATCTTTAAATTTGAGGATTTTAGCTCTGTCTCTGCTTTGGATTTAGTGAAGCTGCTGGTTCAAATGACATGTTGATAGCACCAAATAACAGCACTTACCGGAATATTTTGCTCATCAGTGAATACTTTCAAATTTAGCGCCCTAAGTAAACTTAACCAAGGAACATAAATACGGTTTAAAAACTAGGCTTAATGCAAATACAAAGAAACTGTAATTCAATACAACTTAGGAATACAATATCTATCAAGTGTGGTGTTTTCTAGATGATATGATGCTCTTGTCGAATCTTGCATTTCAGTGACAGTCATCTGATCTAATTTCTGTATCTTGATCATGTTTTAGTGGCTTGATAGTCTAGTCAGTGCTGACCACAGCACATAACATAAGTGACAAATTTTGCTTTTCTTATCCGCACATTCTTCTCGGGCATATCTTGCTTGATTTCTGTTTGTATTGGGTTTAATTCTCTAAACACTAAGAGAACAGTAGAGACAATGTAATTATTGTCTGTGCTGCTGTTCTCCTTTCATTTTTTTTGGTTTTTTTTTCCATGAAGAATTACACTGCAGGATTTGTTTGTTTCTTTTGGTTTTGCTTTGTTACTGGCTTCTCACAACAGGAGATACGGTAAATGCTTTATTTTCCGCCATCTCTTTACTGTATTCCCTCTCTGAAATTTCTACTCAGTCTTTCTGAAGAATTTCTAGTTTTGTCTCTTAAAAATGGATTTATAAAAGATGGTTTAAACGAGTTTATAGTGCATGTCTTAAACATCTAAGTGGCCAAAGCATTAGTTAGGGCTTTTAGACTTTCCTTCGTCTCTACTTACTGCTTTGGGCAAATAATTTGAGAGAAAATATGGATACTTTAGTGAAGGGCAATAAGTTGAAAGAACTGTATTTCTTAGTTTTAAATATGTACTGAATACAGGTAGAATGTGAGGCTTGTTTAACATAATATTCCAGTTTAGTTATTGTATAACAGAGTAAGAAATCCCAGAGGAATTTTTTTAGCAAGGTAAAATAGAATCACATACACTCCTTATTAGTGCGAAAGTTTCCTTAATCACATTGTTTAAACTCTGCAATACATTGTAATGCTTAGTAGTAGTTTTGAATTTTCAACTGTCAAATAATTTCTTTTGCTAACTATGGATAAATAGCACTCTCAGTACTTTTGGTTTTAGTTATAGATGATTTATATATGACCAGACAGCTGATAAAATAAAGAACTACTGTGTTTTCCACTGTGTTGCATTTAGAGGTTCCGATGTGTTAATGCAATTTATTTGATTTGTACACTTTTATAAAAGTTTCTTCAACTAAAATTCCGTTCGTGATTCTTGCTCTCAAAGGTAATGAAAGGAAATTAAATGTTCTTTGACCTGTAATGACAACAGATGGTCAGGGTCTAAACCAGAAGAAATAGAAATAGTCTCATGGTCTCTTTTTGTTCCTATTTTCCAAAGAAAACTCTACATTATCAGAAGTTCCTATAATTAGAGGCAGTGAAAGGTATATTCTTTTCAATAGGCTTGTGTGAGGAAATAAATTTGGAATATCAGTTTGCTATGCCATTTCCAATAATGGTTCCCTTTTCAGATTTTCCTTGTTATTCTTTTGTTTACCAGTTTGAAATTTGATTTGGTTTTGAGTCGGAAGTATTCTGAGAAAAGTGATGAAGGATCTTCAAGAGACCTATCAACACAGCAATGAGTGTTGAAAAGTAAATATGTAAATAAGTCTATTTTTTTGTTGTTTGCTTGCTGGTTTTTTTTTGGTTTTTTTTTTTTTTTTTTGTTGGGAGAGAGGGAAGCACTAAACCTGGGGCTGGTTAGGATCTGTATCCTTTGGTACGGAAAAGTATTTAAGATTTAAAATTTATTGGTTACTTTTTTTTTTTTTAAATTTGAAGCAAAGGAAATAAACTGGCATAGCTAATTATTAAGATATAGTCAGGCTAGGTGGTATTGGGTAAAGGAGTTAATAGAATTTAAGATGAGAACAAAATCTTAGTAATTCTGAACTGCTTGAATTTTTAAAACCTTGAAGTTTAATGTTTTAGGAGACTTCAGGACAGATAACAATGGAAATGTGACACACTAATACTGTATTTCAACTATTAATGCCTTCTTGAACCCATTAACTTTTTAAATGCGCCCTGTACTCAGCTAAATTGGGTTGTCTGGAGAGGAAAATGTTCAAAAGTATCAAGAAACTGTGGACAATGCACTGTTCAAAATGGATCACCTCTACTATTAAAAAGTGCTGATGCAGGGCATTTGTGTTTTTTCACTATATGTCTAATTCGTATGTATTTAGTCCTGTATCCTTTCTTTTCAGACCAGTCTTCAAAGGCCTGCAGAATGTTTGTAATTTTCTTTTTTTCCATGATGATCCTTGCACATGATGAAATTAATTCTCTGAGTCTTTTCATAAAGTACTGAATTCTGCAGGTCTATTGTAATGGTGAAGTTATTTTTGCAATTCTTTGTTGGTGCTTTTAAATAGGAAAACCTATTTGTGTTCCTTTTGTTTTGATTAATTGATGCAAACTGCAATAACAGAATAGTTTCCTCTTGTCTTCTCTCTTCTTACATGCACCCAGTTTTTGCCTTCATCCATTTTTCCACAACATCGCAATGGAAGCTTAAATTGGGGTGCTTCCCTAAGTGTCCCCTTATCTGTATCTGTATCTGTATCTGTATCTGTATCTGTATCTGTATCTGTATCTGTATCAATCCCTTTTTGATATCCTCATTTTTACAGTTTGTTGTATTAGAATACAGTAAAATAGAATATAGCGGTGGTACTTTTTTAAAAACCCACACCACTTTTTATGCCTGAGTGAATCTCTTTGAACAATGGAGAGAGAGAACTTAAGCTGCAGAGAGGTGTGTTTATTTAAATAGTTTTGTGCATAAGACTTTTCCCAAAAGCAGAGGTGCTTGAAGAAACATTGTGAAGTCTTATACTTTTCTAAAAAGTGTCTGAAGCCTCTTGGATTTATGGAATTTTAAGTATTGAAAGTGTTATGATTTATTTTATATCATAAACTCTCTGTAATAAATGTTATTGATCAGCCTTGGGATGCTGCATTGGGTTTGGCTAAGTAGAATTTCTAGAGCTATATCAAGTGCTTACTTGAAAATGCAAAGAAAGACAGAATATGCTTTTCTTCCAGCGATATATTTCAGTTATTGATCCTTTTCCTTTAGTGAGTACGGCCAATGTTGTTGCTTGGAACTTTAATAAAAGTGCCCATGATTCTAAGATAGAAAAAACAGATAAACATAAGATCAATCAGAAATCACAGCTTATAATTTCTTGTACTTGTTTTGGCCAATGAAAAAGAAAGGGGTGAACCTCATTGTCTGTCCTACCTCCCTTAACCTTATTAGTGGTTGTAAATTACTGCCATTAAAAGAAGGTGGTTCTTTTAAGGGTAAGTCTTTTGAGATAAGAAAACTAACATTTTAATAAATTAGAGAGGGCAGCTTATCATGTGAAAATCTGAGTTACTTGGCTTACATTTAGATGATTTTTCTTCCTCTTTTTTCAAACTTAGGACACTGGTATTTCTATGCTTCCCTAGCTTCAAAATGTTTACAGAAAATGAGTGACCACTGTATTTTAACACAGAACATGTCCTTCGTTCCAGTTTCTCTCTGTAATGTTCGGTGGCTAAAACAGAATTCTGCTGGAGCACTGAGTCAGGAGGGCTGACCCAGCAGAGCGCTGTGTGTGTGACATATAATGAAAGGTTGAACTGTCTGTCTCTGAGGTGGCGTAGCAGATCAAATCACAGAGGATCAGGCAGAGATATGTTGCCTTGCTCTGAGTGACAGAAGTTAATAATTAGTGACAATGATTGACAGATACACTCCATCTGCCGCTCTGACGCCTAGGAGCAGTTATTCCACAACTGTCTGCAGGCACAATGAACTCCTCTGGGAGAGAAGGATGGGCTGTGATTGACAGCTGCCTCCAAGAGAGACAGGCCACTGACAGTAAAGTCACTGTCAGCAGAAGTGTTGAAGTCTCCCCCGTTCCCTGGAAGTTTCACTAGCTGTATACATTTATTCTCTTTCATTTATCATGTCAGGTGGGGTTTTAAATATATTATTAGCCAGTCATTTTCTTAACTGCAGGGGTTTTTTTTCCAGTAGTAATGTAGAGATCCATACACAGTGAGATGATTTCACCTATCTGCGGCTGAGTGAGAGAGTGTAGACCAGCATACTGACATAGCTCTATCTAATTAATCTGTCTTTCTGTCTGTTGGGAAAGAAGAAATATTGCATTACTTTCTCTCTAGATTGAAATTTTGAATGGTAATGTAACAATGTTGAACTTTTTATATTTCCAAATGCAGAAAAAATATTTGGAAATGTTTTGTAATTGAAGTCTGTATTACAGGTTGGTTTTGACAGAGATAGTAATCTGTGGGAGTTTTTTTTTTTTTAACACCATGCATAAAACTATGATTTGTAATGTAAAATTGTACTTAAAACAACAAAGAAAAGCCAACTAGATCCTGCATTTGGTAAGGTAGATATATGTAAGAAAATTATTGTAGCATGCTTAACATATTCATTTCATCACTTTACCTAGTTATAGATTATTTGTTCTATGAAAGCAGGTGCACATAGCATTAATTTTTTGTGAGTCTCATTTCATAATACTAAGAGCCTTCAATGTTTGGAAGATTTAAGAGTATAATTCTTTTTAGGTTTTCTTTTGTTTTATTTTCTTTTCTTCTAAGTTACATTAGTATAAGCAGAATATGTTTATCCAAACCCTATATCAAATTGCAGTTGTGAAACATTAGATACCAAGGCATTTCCATTTAACAGGAAGTAGGACTTAACCTACCATGCCTATAAAAAGAAATTCTGTGCTCCATTCATAATTGCCTACTTTCTTCCCTCTAGCATATGAGACCACAGAAAAGAATAGAATTGCTGCTCCAACAAATTCCCGCAGGTGCTGTAGTAGTACTTTGAGGATGTTATTTTTGCACTGTTTTGTGAAGCTCTAAGGTGAGGTCTTTCGTTAATCAAATATTATATACTTAGTAGAGAAGATCTATGTTGAATTTTATTCCTGTTTCCTTTTTCATTTTGAACCCCTCTCTACATTTTCTCTAGCTATACATTTTGGATTGCCTGGCTATATAGAAAGCTATTGGATGTAGAATGAACAAAATACTAGAAGAAACTTCACTTTTGATCTTTTCGTAACAACCCTTGCTATGTTTATAGTGATAAATACAATGCTTTAAATTTGAGTTTGCTATTTTTTAAAAAATTCAGTCAATTTATGTAGGTTTTTTAAAGTGATCAGCTAAACCTCCATGCACAGGTTGTTCATTGTGATAGACAAAGAGGAAATCAGAATGGATTCAGTCATAATAGAGAGTTTGTCTGTAGGAAGGCTTGGTTAGCTTCCATCTTTCTGTTCCAGTTCTTTTGCTATATTATGGTGCTAAAATCTCTGCTGCTGCTCCTGTCAGGCCAGGAAGGAAATACAACCCTACAAGGCTGAGTGGAGCTAGTCCATGTGGTAGAGCCCCACCGTTGCAATGTTCAAAGTAAAGGGTCCCAAAATCACTGTGATCCCATTGGCAGGCATTCATTTACTATAGATTTAAGCATCTTCAAACTGTATTTTAGAATAGCTTCTATACAAAATACATGTGGGGTTATTAATGTGTTCTAATGTGGTTGCAGTATCGTAAAATGCCAGTTATGACAAAGAAAGGCTTTTTGTTTATATCTGATTTTATTGTTTGCAGTTTCCCTCTGATAAGTCTTTTCTATGACTGGTTTCTCCAGTTCTCATTCCCCTTCATAAAATGAAGAATGAATAGACTGACTTTTTTTACCATGTGGTTCTTTAAAAATAAAGCTTAAGGAAATTTGTGCTTGACATGGACACTTTTACGCAAAAAGTAAGATTGGGATTTTGAGGGTTCAAATGTTCATCAGTCAAATTGCAGCATATCTTGCCATGGTTCTGAAGTACATTTTTCAAAGAAGCCAGTTTAAAATTACTTTTGAGTTGTTCTATGAATGTAACTTAAAAGGTTAGATAGAATCAAACTTTCTGACATTTCTGCATAGCTATGGAAGTGATCTGTTATACAATGACACTTATTTGGTCTATGTTTATGACAACATAAAGCTAACAAACCTACTTTTGTAGCAAAAATACAAGCAAATCAAAGGCAAAATAAGTAACTTGCTTAACATCTATATTTTTTTCTTTCTAAAATCTGGTTTAAATCTTATCTAGTTTTAGATTTATTGTCAAAAAATTTTGTTCATCTCTTTTCTCTTTGTAATTTTGCTGATTATGTGAGATTTATTACCATCTTTGAAGACCATGTCATGTAGGTTTTTAATTTTCTAACCTGTTGCAATAGGGAAGCAACACAAATGGTAAGTTAGCTATCTTTTGGAGCAAAATAATTCAAAATGTTCATCTTAGTGTTTGCTGGGAACATAGGGAATTATAGGACACAAGTGTTCACTCTTGCACTGTCCCCGTAGCCCAAAGGTGTTTGCTGCTCTGCTGATTTTCTGCTTCAACCTAAATCAAAAAGTTGTTGGATACATCTGATATAGTCAAACACTTTCATTTTTGTAGGAATGCAGTAATTTGAAGCCCTTAGAATGTTAAACTGTCACATCTTCAACAGGTACATATGTGTTTGGTTTGTTTATAATTGACTTGATAATTTCTTCCTTCCTAAATCCAGATGTTTGGATTAAATTTTCATTTTAAGACTTAATGATATGTTTAATTTTTTTGCCTATGGCTAAACATTGTCATTGTTGGACTTTCTTGTCTTAGCTGCTGTTTGCATCTGAAATACATATGGGTGTGATACTGTTAAGGGAAGATTACAGCTCCTGTTCAGCAACATGAAATGAAACGTCAGCTAACACAAAATTATTAAGCTATCTGTATAAAATAAAATGCCTTAATTTCAGACTTCCTCAATAATAGCAATCTTTTGGTTTTAAGTCAGGAAAAATAGAGGGCAATCCTAAATTGTTGCCTGTTTGTTAGTAGCACCAGAACATAGAAACAAGATGAATTTCTAACTCTGAAGTGTAAAAACAGTCTGGAAAAGATACCTGCTTATATGAATATATAAACTTTCCTCAGTTTGTTTAAAACTTCATCTTGGTCTTCAGATTTGGAGACCTGTAAACCTTGAAAAATTTGGTTATGAGAATGGTATTTTTTCCTTCATGTCTTGCAGGAGCTTTTAGTGATCTTTAGCTTTCTGCAAGAGAAAGAAGAGATTTTATGATTAATCATAAAGATAGAAGGTAAACTGAGCTGGAGTGGTAATATCTTCTTAACCCAGAGCTGTACAAAACTATGACTATAGGTAACATAATACGTTAAGAAAATAGGCGAAACCCTTTCACTTCTGACAGTTAAAATGTATCTGCATGAGGGCTTCAGGGATCTGACAGTTGTGAGACAATACAATTTTAAATAGGCAAAATGCAGAGATTTATAGTGTCATCTAAATCTATCTAACTCAAGGTATCCTGCACCTTGAATTAGTTATAATTTGTGGTTACTAGATTAGATTTTATTATTTAGAGCAATCACAAGTCTATAAAATTGTCATGTATTTTGCATATTGACTCTATCTTGCATTTAAGGAAAGCGATTAGACTATAATTGGCTATATTCTATTAATTCCTTTCAAAATCCCAGAATTTGTGGAGCAACTGTGTTCCTGTACTCCCGCTTTACTTTTTATGATAGATGAAATGTTTGTTTTCTTCCAAGTTGTCTTGGTTTGAAAGACAAGTGTCTGCCAAAAAAGGCAGGAGCCTCCCTTGGAATGGAAAATGTAGCCCCCTTCCCTCCAAATTATTATAATTTCGAAATTAAGGGGCTTTCAGGCAACGATATGAGAAATAGGAATAACAGTTCTTTACTGATCTATGTCTATCAGGGCAAACACACCCCAATAACGGTGTCAGTAACACCAAACAGAACCAGAACCCGGTGTCGGTAACACCAAACAGAACCAGAACCCAGTGCCGGTAACACCAAACAGAACCAGAACCCGGTGTCGGTAACACCAAACAGAACCAGAACCCGGTGCCGGTAACACCAAACAGAACCAGAACCCGGTGTCGGTAACACCAAACAGAACCAGAACCCGGTG
>VZTA01019652.1:15649-79584 GCA_013398855.1 Mohoua ochrocephala
CGGCGGGGGCCGGGCAGCAGCGGCCGGCTCCCAGCGGGGCAGGGAGAGGTGGGCTGGGGATCCCGGGGTTTTCCCCTGAGGCACCTGAGCAGATGGTGAGAAAAGGTCCCTCTCTTAGTGAGGCAGGGTGTTAAATGGTGTCCCAGTGCAACGGCAGCTCCGGCAAGCAGAGCTCCACTCATGGTAGAAGGAAGGCAGCAGAAGGCAGGATCTTGCAGTGGTGATGAATTCTCTCCACAGTGACTGCAGCTCCTTTCTCTTCCAAAGGTCGAGAGAGCAAGAGTGCCAGGGGCTGCACCCAACACCTTTTTTCCCAGTTCAAATCTCGCGGCATCTCTGCCTTTCAGGAGAAAACCCCAAGGAAAAGAGAGTAGCCATCTGGACCCCTCCCCGTGTGCCCAGGGTCTTTTGTCTCTCTTAAGTATCCAGTCATTAGTGTGGGGAAAATTCCTTAAGAGAAAAAGGAAAACAAAAGGGGAACTCCTAAAACCCTAACACAAGTATAGACTTTGTCAGCCTGAAAAAAGGTGAAGAATGGTATAAATCCCTATCAATAACACATAGATTAGAGCTGTGAACCCCTGATATATTGTCTGTAAAAGAGGAAGTGTGTTCTCTAATAAGAACCATCCTTTGTTTATTTAAAGTCTTGTTATGTTATCATCAGGTAAATTTTGACTTAGATTTCCTTTACAACATATTCTGTTCTCAGGAATCCCATAACCAGCACATCAAAGAAAAAATGGACACTAACTGGACACTAATATATGTAGTTTCATTTTCAGTATTGTCTTTAAGCCCAAGGGCAGCATTCTAACAACCCAAGTATTCTGAATAGCAAATAAGAAAAAAAATACTCCTCTTTATTTCTGGTTTGGGGTTTTTTCCACTTGTATTAGTTTCCTAGTACCTCAATCAGTAAACACACCATATTTTGTAGCAATATGCCAAAGAAAAACAGACTAATCGGTTTGCCAGAGAATGGGAAAAATGAAAGAAAACCCATCTGTCTGTGAATGTTAAAAAAAAATAAATTTTTATGAAAACATAGAGTTCATAATTTATTGCTTGTCTTGTTCTTTGTGGTGTGATTATAATAAGTCTAAATGAAAATTTGCACTAGCTTTTAAATCAGCTGGGATTTATTATTTGTCTGTGAGAACATAGAGGTTTGCCATGCTGTTTTACAGAATTCTTAATTTTGAGAAGTCTGTCTTGGCAGTGTGCGTGTATGTTCTTTTTTGTTTATTTCTAATTCGAATCCTATAGGAAAAGACATATCCAAGAGCAACTAAGCTCAAAGCAAGTCAATATGCAAGAAAATAGTTATCACTTCTTACTGGTGATAACTAGTTCTGAGTGCCCCAAGCTTTTCCTCTGCCTGCACCTACCTCTTACATCATTTAGCTACTAATAGGCTATAGCAGAACAATATTGTGACCAAATTCAAAGATACCATATGTAGATTTGCTGCCCAAGGATGACCAATTACTGAGTTTACAAGATAGAGTTTACTTCAATGGGGCAATAAATTGAATGTTTTCCCTCTATTTATCTGTTAGTTTTTTTGGGTGATGTTTTTTTCTAATTCCTGTTTTGTTTGGGGGGATTTTGGTTGGTTGGTTGGCATGGTTAGGCATGGTTTTGATTTTTGCTGGGTTTTGTTTGGTAGGGTTTTCTTAAAAATTGAATAGAAAAGAGCTTTGTATCTTAATTTTTCTGCCAAATTTGCTTGCAGTTAATTAACCAGATGAAAGCAATCATTGGCCAGGGATAGAGGACTACTGTCATTTATAAATCTGTAAAACTCTGTTGAAAGGAAAGATACTGTCGTCATTCTCCCTCTGCCCTTCTCATACGGCTCTATTCACTTCCAGACTTAAACCAGTTTACACTTGAATATCTACACTGGATTCCTCTGACTGGCTCTTGCTTTACATTGTGGTAAATAGCAGACTCTAATACTGTTTCTCTATATTTTGTGCTCTGAAGGTATCTATAAGACACAAACGTTTATTGATGTATTTTTTTCCTTTTAATGGTAGCAATTTCAGATAATTTCTGACTAAAAAAATCCCAGCATGCTTTTATACATTTATTATTGAATAGTTTTGACTAAAGAACATACTCGGATTTCCTTAAAACTACTAAGCATAATAGAGATCTTCCTTGAGGGATCAAGAATGCAGTCCTGCTTTCTCCTGCTTGCTTTTTCGGAGTAAGTCTTTTACCATATGCCATTAGAAATGTGGTGAAAAAGTTCTTTGTTATGTAACGTGAGTGTTCAAAAGTACCAAAGATTAATGCTTTTTTTGATTACCATAAACATCAAGAAAGTGCATACCCAAAGGATAGAATTGGCTGCTGGCATTTGGAAAGAACTTCCATTCTTTAGCTTCTTGGGTATTCTTTCGTTTTGTTTTAAGAATGTCTTGTCAGTCATCAGGCTATAATTGTTTTAGGCAATGCAGGTATAAGTGCACAATCACTGTCATCCTGCTCTGGGAAAGAGCCCTGGATGGTCTCCCTGCTTGCCTTCCAAGTAGTTATTTAGGTAAATTAACTAGAAAATTCTGTGTTACTATAGTGAAATAAAGTTCAGCATACAAAGTTATTTCAGTTACTGCAAAGTCTATAATAAAACGCTCTTATGCAAAATAATATTCAAAATTAAAGCAAATTTGTTGTTTTATTTTAAGGGGAAAATCACATTACCCTTCTATTAAACTATGTTGATTTTCCAGAATGTTTTATTTTGGACTGTTAGTAGTCCAACTGTGTGCGTCTTTTCCCATTTCAAATATTTCCTTGATTCACAATTTTATTTAAAAGATCCGGAAAGAACAAGGCCAACTGAGAGAGCTGCTTTGATCAAGCTGAGGGGCAGACACTACAGCTTGGAGACTGAAGCTTTGGGCTTTCTGGACACATTCTTTCAGTCTGAGGCTTCATTTGCAAAGTTCACTGTTCATGCCTGTTAGCAGTGAAAGTCAAGTCTTGTTGAGTGTCTGTTTGCTAGCACAGCAGGAGGTACATCATCTGTCTTTGAATAGGGCTGCTGTCGTTTCAGCTGACATGTACAAGAGGCAGCATGCCTTGGAGAAATAAGTGTGTGATAACTATACAGTGAACAAAATATTCTTAAGGCATTAGGAAACTAAACATATCTCACTGTGTTATACTTCATCTTCACAATTCAAAATGACACATTTTTATAAGTTCAACAGTTATAATGGAATACATGTGTCTGGCCCTGTGAACGTGACCCTTTAAAACAGCTTAAGTTTTATGGACTGCTTTGCAACACAGACCTCTATAGAGACAGTTTTTAAATGAGAAGGGGGAAAAAACCTTCATCTGCTAAAAGTCTGGTTAGAAAGAAGCTCCCCCCACCGCTATGTTTGACTCACAGTACTTAAAATATTTAGTGGAATGCGTAAGTATCAGCTGAGAGCAAATTTTTTCCATCTTCATAATTTTCTTTCCTTCTCTTTTTTTTTTTCTGTTTACACATCCATTCTAGTGTGTGCTGCCTCGTCATTATTACTTCTGAGCTGACGACCTTGCCAGAAAGATGTATCTGGCTGTAATCTTTGTCTTATCATTAACAGCCTGCTGTGAATCTGTTCTTCAGTTAATGACCATTGATCCAGTAATGCACATTTCCTCAGTGATACCTTCCCCTCAGAGTGTTAATTTTCTCCTTCCCATTGTACAGTAATTAACCCTTTTGGCCAGTATACTGAGATCACCTCAAATGTTACACATAAGCCCTGCAGGGATATGAGGAAACAGATGCTGCCAGCACTTTATTGTTTAATTATGATTACAGATGTTTTTGCACTCAGGAGACTTGTCTGTCTTGGCAGTACATTTCCCATCCAGTCAGTCAACAGAATGTGAAATAGGTTTCTGGGTTGTTTTTGCAATAAAATATTGAATTACCTCCCAATAAGAAGAAGCAGATCAGGTATTTTTTGTCTGGAGTCAGAGCAGTGTTAAATTACCTAACTCTGTGTAGAGTTGATTTCAAACCTAAATTATTATTATGATTTTGAAGTCCCAAGTTACATGCAAATGACTATATAGAAATATAGGTGTAGCATTTATATATTTTGGACAGCATGGGATGTGCTGAGCGATAGTTTGGTTCTTTCCTTGCAAGGCTTTTTCTCCTCTGATTTTGTCCCTTTAAAGTACATTTTAATGTTATTCTTTATATTGGTCTATGCCTTTGGTTTGTTTTCTCAAATTAAGTTGAATGAGTGGAAGAGTGGAGAGTGGAAATAAGCCTGTGGTAAGGAAAATCACAGGAATAGTGAACATGTGAAATGTCTCAGTTTAAAATGAGACACAGCGAAACAAGTGGGCAAATATGCGATTAAGCTGTTTCTAATCTTATTTCTTCAAGATGGTAAGTATCAATTTGAAAGCTATTTAAGTATTTTAGTGGAATTTCATTCTTTGCTACCTTGAGATACTAAACAATATTGTATGTATGCTTGCCTCGGCAAGGTGCGGTTTCAGAAAATGAGAACTCTACTGATGAGGTTACAGCTCTGCAGCCAGATCTATCCCTGGCAGAAATCAGCTTCTGTTTTTCACTTGACTTCTGTAGTGTGTGATCACATGGAAATGTTTACACTTTGTTGTTTCACCAATGAGAATGCATTAAGAGAATAAAAATTATTACAACAACACTAAATAGCCTGACAGGAATGTAGGCGTGTTCTTAAATGCATTAGTACAAATATTTGCTAGTTTCTTGCTTTTGCTTATGTATGTTTAACTTTTTATGAAGATACTTGCAGTTTCTAAAGATAACTTAGTGGCACACCGCTTTTACAAAATCTTCATTTTCGTTTTTACAGGCACCATGTTAGATCTTCATTGAAGAGAAGGGTTTTCCATTTTGGTTCAAGTTTGGTTCAATTTCAAATAGTATATTTGGAAGAAAAGCAGATAGTTCAGAGAGTGTCATTACGTTTTGCTTAAGGTAATTCAGGAATTCAAAAGTATCCTTTCCTTGTCTTGCTTATAGCTGGAGACTGGATCAAAGGGTTTTAAGGATGGAGGCTGCAGCCTACAAATATTCTGATTTTTCAAAAAATATTTTGAGAGGATTTTTGGTAACTCTTCATGTCACAATAAAATTTTTTCTGATCTGAAGTATATTTTTTTCAAATGCTTATGTTTGCAAAAATTACATGGCTACATAATAGAATCAGTTGCGAAGTCTGTATTTTCTCAGCTGTTTAAGGAAGGGAAATGAACAAAGATCTCATTCAGACTAAAGTTTTTTAGTGATCAGCATGAGTAAAAGAAGAACCGTTTATTTACCTAGTCAGATGAACTGGGAATGCCTATTAAAATCCCCTTTTTTTCAGGTCAGACATGTTAGGTTCTTCTGTGAGATGAAAGGGAGAGGGCCTGCGACAAAGCTGCTCCAATTGAAAATAAAGATATGAATCACATCAAAGACACTTCTGCCGTTGTTAGCTTCTCCCATGAAGGGGAAGATTGTCTCATTAAAACAAGGAAGAGCACACAGTTTACCTAAGAGGAGCCTGATTTATGGCATACAATGGCTGCCATGTTTATACCGCCTTGAGTTCTTCTGCCACAGAAAAACAATTCAGCTATCATGTGCACACATCTCAAGGTGTGTTCCCTTGCAAAAAAATTTTTGTGCCCTTGTTCAGTTTCCATTCCGTTTCCTTCTCTATTTATGTGGCTGTAGGCAGATCGTAAACTACGTAATTCTGGCTGCAAAATTAGCTTCATGGTTAAGTTAAGCTGTACATTAGAAACAGTTAGAAGCATTATCATACTTGCAATATATACTGTCATCCAATCCTTGTTCTTGTGGGACTTTCACACTTCTGACCATTAAGCCAATGTTTGCTTAACTGCCAGGCAAATTTTTAAACAAATGGTATGAAAGTAATTATGCTATTAATTACTACAGATTTTTGGAAAGGGCAAAATACTTATGCACAAGAAATATTCTTTGTCTGGGAAACAGAAATCTAAATGACATCTGATGCTGGTTTTTTTCATTGTTGTGTTTCTGGTTGGTTAGTTATTTTGGTCCCCTAAACCCTCTTGGATACAGCTGTTAAAGGGAAGTGCATGCATCTATTGTTCTTCATTATTATGTCAATGCAAGCTCGAAATTTGGAGGTAGAGAGAAAAACAGTGGTGTCTCCAATGTCATGTAAACTAAGCGGTTGTTAAAGAACTCACAAAGCTTCTTGAAGAAAAATATATCACCATTTTGGTGTTTATAACAGAAAAGCCTTGTGTTGTTTAGCAGATAAGATTTCTGGCACGTTTTCTAAACCCCTGTATTATCGGCATGTTCAGCTGCTTATTTTAGGAAGTAATATATTGTAGGATCCTTCCATCTTTCTCCCTTTACTGTAAAAAATGGTCTCCAGACAATTGTGTATTAAGTCCTCTGATGGCTCCCCATATAGAAACTGGGCAGGATTGCAGCTTTTGTCCGTTACCAGGGTTAAGGATTCTGAGTGGAGCAGGACAGTTTCGTATTTTAGGATTCGGGAGTCGGTAAGATGAAGAGTTCCACCAATTGACCTGCAAATATCTAACCTTAAGGAAAAGATAGAATGCAACTAAATGTGTTATGACATCAGTAATTAAACTAAGCAGGTTTGATCACTTAGCACAAAAATCAATACCTATAAACTGTTCAATGCTTAAATGTGTAGATTTTTCTTTTCTAGTGGTCAAAATCCCTCCAGTCACCTCACTACTCCTGACTTTCCTGTGCAACCCCTCCTGGTTCTACATAACAGTAAAAAGGAAAATTCTAAAGTTACTAGCAAGAAGAAGTGAAAATGAAACTTGGTTATAATACAGACTGTTAAAAATGATGAAGCCAATTAAAAATTTAAATGGGCTTTACTAGCAAAAAGCCTCTAAACTTACAAGTCGGGACCCGAGGAATGGCGATCTGCCGAGCTGTGAGGCAAAGGGGAACGGCGCCGGGTGCGCAGCCACCAAAGGTTAGGGCCAGAGGCACACCCAGGAGACAGGGGCTTCGATTTTTATACCTCACCCCGGTCGGGTGCCTCCCTCTCGGTTATCCCGCCCCTTTCCATCTNGCCTCCCCCCCCCGCCCCCGCCTCTGCTTCTAGAAGCTTCCTTCAGGCGCCATTTTAACTTTTAACATTAAAATACATATACCTGAATAACAACATATAAAACACATATAACTGAGTAATCATTTGTTCCAGCAGAACCTCACAACATCCCTCAACTCCCAAACCCTCGATGTCTCTGTAAACATGCAACTTTATTAACTAATTAACTGTTTTCCTCAACTTTCATAACTGAAGTCCACAACAATTTAACCAAGATTAACAGCCCTTCCCCTGATCGGGATACGAAAGCCTATGTAATTCTGTTTATAACAGTATTGGCAGGCAGAATATTCAAAACTGGCATCCATGAAAGCATTGTCCACTGTATTGGCTGCTGTCTAATTTAAAAAAAACCTTCTGGATCATGAGAGATTGATTTGTTAGAAATCAGGATGAATCGATAGCATGCAAGATGTGCATGTACAGTTCCTTTTTTCAAAAGCAACCACATAGATATGAGCAGTTGGATTCAGTTACTTGAATGCCAGGCCCTAATACAATTTTAGGTGCTGCCAGTTGCTTCTCCAGAAGAGTATGAATCACAGAATCAACTGGGTTGGAAAAGACCTTGAGATCATTGAGTCCAATCTGCGACCTAACGCTACCTTGTCAAGTAAACCATGGCACTGAGCACCACATCCAGTCTGTTTTTAAACACCTCCAGGGACCGTGACTCCACCACCTCCCTGGGCAGCCTGTTTCAATGCCCAAGCATTGAACTTCTTTGACGAACTTCTTCCTAAGGTCCAACTTCAATCTCCCCTGGCTCGGCTTAAGACTGTGTCATCTTGTCCTATTGCTGGTTGGGAGAACACTGAATCATAGAATGGCTCTCTTCCATCCTGTATTACATGTGATTACAGAGGCAGCGAGAAGTTAGTTACTTTTTCATGATGACTATCTTATTTTTATGATGTTACCTGCTAAAGCTGATACACATTAATGACATTCCCTGGGTAATGCTTTAATTCCCCTGAAATTGTCTGGATGAAATTGCCTATTGCTGCTCCAAAGAGAGGAACACTTTCCTCTTTTCTGCTTGGGGTGTTTGTGAAGGAACAGCCTGCCAGTTCTGAGCTGGGTGCAGTGTACTCCTGGTTCCAGAGTGGTCATATCATCTTGCCTGGTGCTCTTGCGTGTTGAGAGCCTGAACCAGCAGGAGGCTGAAAGATGCTGTTGGACTAGTTGCTTGCTGTGGCTCAGTAAACGTTCTATGTACGCAACAAGGCAGGTTTGTTTTGCTGCAGGCCCTCCTCACCTCCCTCATAAGAATGCGTTAAATCCGTTTGCCCTTATGGCTCCCCTATGTGCTCACCCCTGCTCTACCTTCAGTCACCCCTCCTTGGCTGTGAGAAAAGTTGTTAAAAAGAACGTTTCTCCCTCTGCTGCTACAATCCGCTTAGTGACACAAGTAATGTCACTCATGATGATTAACATTTTAAAGCAGTAAATCTTGAAGGTCAGCCTGAAACAGAGGACAGGGAAAGCTCATGGCTTTCCTTCCCGGTCTGCCTCCCATGAGGAAATGTATTGCATGAAAGTAGTGTTGGCAGGGTAACAATGACACCTTGATTTTCCATTATTTTCCATCAATAAAAGGGCAGAAATTATTTTAGATAGATTTCAGGTAAATATAAAATAAATAAACAATTGTATTTATCATATAAAAAACACATTGCCTTGACATAGTCTCATATTTTCAGGAAAGAGCTGCTGCATAAACCAATGCACCTTCTTCTAACAGTGTCATATTGCAATGTAGAACTCATAAATTAGACTATTTAAATGATACAGTAACCATAAAACTCAGTAACATAAGAACAGGTGATTTTTTTTTAAATAGCAAAAGATGGATGCCCCCTCTGTAGAACCACCATATTGCAGACCTCCTCAGAGCACATATCTCACTGCACACCCCATGTTTCTTGCTAAGTGCATTCTGATGCCACGTTGAAGCAAAATAGGTAAAATCAAGCATCCAGTAATGGCTATTTATATGCAAATATATATCCTCTAAGCTGAAGTAGGCACCTAAAGCCTATTGCTGCTACTAATGATGGCTATGTTTTAACCTTCATGGAAAAAAAAGAAAAGTATTTTTCCTTAAGAAAACATCTCAGTTTCTATAAGATGAAATGTAATTATCTCTTATCAGCTGTCCTTTAAAAATGGAAGGCATATTTAGGCTGCTAAAAATATTGAAGCCTTAATTCCACCATAATAGCATTTTAATTTCAGCAAATCAAATCTCTATTGTTACAGGACATTTTGCTGTATGAATGGGGTAAGAGGTCCATCTTAGCTTTTTAAAGAAACATTTTCCTTTCTTTTAGACATTCAATTAAATCTTTGCTATCATCTAACCTTTTGTGGCACAAAATTTTGCTTACTAAGTGAGAAAAAAATGGCCATTAGCATCTAAAAGACTTTGTTTTAAAAAGTAGTTAAAATTTAATTCTGATGTATTCTCATCAGAATATGTTTTGGCTGTTGAATTACCCATTTATGATAGAAAGCTAGAGTTTAATTCACTACTGCTTTCCAATCAAAATACCTCTTTTAAATGCTGTAAAAAGTTGGCGTGAAGTCCTTTTGTAACTGGGTCTCTGATTTGATTCTGACTGTAATATAAAGAAAAAAGTCAAAGGCAGGGGGATGCAAGGGTCACTGTTTTCTGTTAACAAGTACATTTACTTTTCTATTTAAAATTGCTTACTTATCAGCACTTTTGTTATTATAGTTCACATACACGACTGGTACAATTTTATCATCCTCATTTTTATTGATGATTTTGCACTGTCATGAGAGCAGGTGGCTTATAAAAAACTATTTTGCCAATAAGTACCTCGGATTTCTTTTGAAATTGTTGAGGTTTGCTTCACCTTTTCCACTGCATGCTACTTTTGCTTATCTTTAGAATTTTTCTTCTACAGGATCAGATGAAAAACTTTTGTGTACTGGCTTCATTATGATATCCAGTGAGATTATGAGAGCTATTTTTATCCATCATTCAGTATCACAAGGACTTCTGCTCCTGTGAAACAGTTTAAGCAGCCCTGGAGCTGAACCTTATTGGCGCTTGCATTTGAATGCTAAAATCTGAAAAAAATATAGCTTTCTCCCACATCAAAAAACCCCAATATATAATGCTATTTCTCCATCTAGTATTACTTTGTTTTGATTGAATAATTAAAAAGCCCTTTAAAAGTTACTGACTACACCAATATCTTCTGTAAACGGAAATAGAAATCTTTAATTAAAAATTTAAGGTTAAATACTCTCTACTAAGTGCTATTTTGACCACTAATAGTGAATGTTTCTGTGCTGTAATAAAAGGGCAAAATATGAATATAATTTCAAATGGCTAATTATGCTATTTTTTAGGCGAAGTTTTTGAAACTGAATTGATGTGATGCCACCTTTTTATTAATTTTTATTTTATTTCATTTTGATCATAAATCGGGGTCACCATGATTGCATCTTTTTAGGGAGAATTTCAACAGGAACAAAATGGAAAGGAATTTACTCTAGGATGCCTGCTTGAACAGGGAAGTTGGCCCAGATGACCTTCTGTAGTCCCTTCCAACCTGATTTATTCTATGATTCTGTAATTCTGTGAATTATATTCATGTCTTGTTTAGAGGACCTGTACTCTGAAGGAAGTATTGAGGATAGGAAGAAAACATTGCTGTTGCAACATATGTTTTGATAGAAATAACTCTCACTGCTGCTGGTCAGTTCTTCATTGTTGAGATTTAAGTGCTATGAAATGACCTTTTTAATAAAATTGACTTAATATTATGTATGCATAATTCTAATATCAAATAGAAAATATATATTTTTAAAGAGTTTTAGGGTAGAGAGAGAACCCTTCGAAGATAATGTGATCTTTTACAACAAACAAGACATCCCAGACAATCAACTCTTAAACCTGCTTTTCAGGGGTTGGTGCCAGTGCAGGATGTATGCAGTTTAATTATTTTTAAAATTGTACCTTGGTGTTTATTTTCAAGACAATTACTTCCCACACTGATCGCTCTGAAAAATGCTTTTGTTTCACTTCTGAAATTAAAAAACCTTTTCCCCTTGAAGACACTGTGTTTTGACCCTATTCTCTGTGTAGCTTTAACTCAGAAGAGGGTGTTTTGCTCTCGTGATTGTATATCGTAGATAACTTTTATTCATCTTCATATGTTGGTGCTATCAGCAGACAAATAATATCATAGAAGTTCAGATTAGCGGTTTCTGTTTTAAATGTTTTTGCTGAAGATGTGACACGCCTGCTTTAACCCCTTCTGATACTTTTGACATGTATTTCTCTCTACCGCTCCCATCTAGAAAAATAGTATCCAAGCATGAACCTCTCACGTGTAATAAAACGTGTCTTCCAATTCCTTCTAATAACTTTCCTGTAGCTTGGATATCCACTAAGCTGGTGGTTAGTAAAATAGTTTGATTTTATATTCCAGAAATCAGGTTACTCTTTTTAGAATTATTTTTTCTGCTGTATGAATGAAGTTTTGTGATTGTTTTAATTACTTTTTTTCCATAGGGAAATAGTTCTTATTTTTCTGCTGCAAGTGTTCAGTGAAATCTGTATATCTACTACATTTTTTTGTATGTTTGGGTCTGTATTTCCTGTGTTTTAATTTTAGGATACTAAACACGTTTTCAGGTGGAGGTGTTTTTCTCCTGTTTACAGCAACATAGTCTGTTAGGGAGAATTTACCACGGTATAGAATATTATTTTAAGAAATTGTTGACAATTAAAAGATATAATGAGATTTATTAACACTGCACACAAATGGCTTAACCACATTAATGCAGTGTGAATTTGCATGAGGTTCCATTGTAGCTGAGTCAATTGCACACAATGTCAGTATAATAAGCAAATCTTTTTAAAGCAAACTTTCAGAAACCTTAGTACAGACTGCCTATGTTGTAACTGCTTTGCAATGAGGAGATGATAACAGGTGTTACAGGGTTTGGTTCATTCTACTTTGAAATAAAATGTCATATGAGAGTCTAAGAGAGCAGAGTTTAAAACATCTCAACGCAGCCCTTCTCAGAGAATACTTGATAGGAAAAGCTCAAGGGTCAAAAGTTGCAATAAGGAAAAGCCTTTATCTTACCTAAGGAAGACATTTTAGCAGAGTTAATGGGTAAGCACTCAGGTTGCCCAGACAACCTGTGGCATCTCTGTCAAAATCGTCCTAGAAAATGCTTGATCAATGTGATTTAACATTGAAGTTAACCCTGTACAAAGCAGACGTTTGAAGAGACGACCTCCTGGAGTTTCTTGCCACTTAAATGGGTATCTTTTGTGTTTCTAAGAGCATTAGACTGCATGTGTTGAACTGGATTGTCGTTGTGTTAACTTTGGTAATCTTCTGGGTATCCCTGATGCTCATATTTAATAATTTCCTTAATACTCTTTCTGAGAATTTGGGACTATTGTTTCAGTTTGCCTCAACAGCACACCTAAAATAAAATAGAGGGAAAGACTTCATAAGCTTAAAATAAAAATAAAAATTGAAAAATATAATAAACCCTCCACATTAAACTCTACTGAACATGGTGGTGTGTAACAAAAGGGAAAGAAATGAAGGCAGCCAGAAAAAATAGTTATATGTAAATAAGTTAAATATGTCTTACAGCAAGGGATTGCATGAAACACAACTTGGATTAAAAGTGCCAAAACAACAGGTCGTTATCACAGCATGGTAATAATGAAAATTTGAAGTCATATTATTTTAGTGATGAGGGCCATTTTTTCTCAGAAGCCTGAAAAGAAATGGCCCTGTTTAACACTGTGGCTAATAATAAATAAATGGTTATACTGAGACTCATTTGCCTATAAGGCATTGATTTAAAGCCGCATTTCAAAACAGTTCTCAGCTGTAGTGGGAATATAATGGTTAAGTGCAGAGGTGCCTAAAAAAAGAAGGAAAAGAAGAAAGAAGTCAGCAACATAATTCCGTTTAACGTTTCCTGAAAACTAGAAATTGCCTGAAAAAATCTTACTTTGTAGATCCAGTTCTGGACTTGTACTTCAAGACACAGAGATTTATTTTAACTGTGGCAGAGGTGACTCTGTAATATTTGCAGACGGTGGAAACTGGGAATCCGGAAAATATTTTCCTTATTTAAAATAAGCAATGAGTAAATACAAAGCACCTGAACATTTAACTAGAGATGCTGCTATGAAAAAAGCTTCCAAACAAATTATCTACTTTTGTAAATCTAGCATTAGACAACACACTCATGACAATCAGTGAAGTAAAGGGCTGGTTCAGTTTCTAGGATGTTAAAATTTAAGTGCGTAAGAAAATAAATTGCCTAAAAAGAAGTTTTTATTTTAAAAAACTAACAGGAAATGCCCATAATAAGAGAAAATTATTATTTAAGATAATGGTAAATATATAGAGTTTTGTGTTTAAATATGCATAACACTGTTGAAATTTGATAATGTAATAATTTTGTAAAAATTTTTTTTGCAGTATTTACATATGTTAGGGAAGTTATTCATTTTATGTTCAGAGGTGAAAAGATAGGAAGCTCATCCCATCTGACATTTAGTCACGAAACAAGTGTTTGAATAAAAGAAGTTCAGGAGAGATAGAACGAACAGCTAAATTTACTTAATCTGGCCAAAAAGTATGTGTTGTTCCCTGAAATTACCCATATTGGTGTTCTTAGTAACCTGGTTTCAAAAGGTATAAACATGTTTAAGCAAAAATAGTAATAGAATATGATCCAAGAGATCAGCCAATGTCAGTCATTTTTTTTATGTCCCTCTCAAAATTTATATGATGCTATTATTTTTCATAGAGGTGTGTTTACCATCTGACAGATGATACGATAGACCATTTAGTCCAAATTTTTTTCTTTAGGCAGAAAGTAGTGGGAAATGTGGCCCAAAAAACCTGAAGGTACACGAAATTGCTGTAGAAATTGTGTAAAGCTTGAACTGTCACGCTATTTCATCATTACCTGTTGAGCATAAATAATCCAATGCAAGATAAAAATTGTTTTACACTTTAGTTTTAGCTAATATCGTTCTTTGTGTTACTGGACAGCTAAGAGATTTTCCAAAATTATAACTCCAACAGACTGCGGTGCCATAACACTTCTTCTGAAAAATAAAATACAATTTTGATAAATTATTGCTCACACTGAAAGCCCCTTCAAACTCAAGACTTCTCCTTTCCCTCTCCCTGCCAGATGAGCAAGCTCTTGGGTCCATATATTATTCATTACAATCAAATAAGACACAGTGGTGGCTGAGTAAACTAGCTTTTCATATAAGAATTGATTTTATTGAGTAATGCACACTGCAGACCGCAGCTTCCAGCAGCCAGGGCTGAAATGAGCAATTCTCTCATTGTAATAATGTGCCTCTGTCATCTCCTTATTATCAGCATGATAAAAGATGAAATATTCACAGATGCTGCCCTCCTAACCTGATCACAGTTTGATATTTGAGCTTTGGAAATGAGTTTTATAGGCTTTAATATACTCCTTGGCGGAGTGACCCTTGAAATTAAACATTATTACAGAGCGGATATTTAAAAAGCTGGGGCTGCAAATTACATCAAAATGAAAATATTAAGGCGTATTAGTACTATACCTAGTGGGAACTCACTACTGCTGAAACGGCGAATGCCATAAAGCTCAGCACTCTGGTGTCAAAAACATCAGAAAAAAAAATAATAAAAGCACAGGCACCTTGAATTCTGTTATTTTATACGTAGGGCTAAACTAAATTACTGGGATAGTTTTTTCCCATAGGCTGGTTTTCCGGGAAGAAAAAGCATATTGTTCTCAACCTTGTGTACAGCAGCCTTCACAGTTCTGTTAAAATGCATATTGCTTCTTTTCTGTGCAACCACCAATAAAATATACTTTAGTATGGTGAAAACAAAGACTAAACTTAAGAAAAGATTAAGCCCCTTTTACTAGGTGAAATATTTTGATTCCATTTCCAGGGCTGTCAGTGTTTCTGTGTAGAGGATTCTACCAAAGTCTGGGATATGAACAATTACGGCAGTTTCCCAGACAAGAAAATAGAGAAAAGTACAACATATTTAATATATTTCAATCAAAATACTATATTGTTGAAGATAGGAAATAGCAAATTTCAATACCCTGGTAAAGTTGAAACACGTAAATTATTAATTTATGCTACGCATCAGTTAAATAATACTAAAAAAAGACAAATTGAAGGGAATGACACATAGTTTTATATTTTTTTAATCTTATTTAAATTTGCATACTCTAAGGAGGAACAATCTTACAGAACATTCTGTACTTATAGCTATCCACTTTTTCCAGATTGCAGTTATCAGTAGACAGTCCTCATAGGAAGAAAAGAGACGGAAATGCAAAATTTATGCGAGTCATACAACGGCATGATCCTGAGCGCTCTTGAAAGAAATGCGTGGTTTTTGGTGGAAATATTTACTTCTGTGACAGCAAGGAGAGGTGGAGCTTTTTTTGCTCTTTTGTGGTATTTTAGTTTGTTTGTTTTAAACTGACTCATTCCATTACCACCTAAATTTCTTGTTGGCTTCGTTATGCCTGCCCAACCGCATGAACTAAAGCCCTCTTTTTTTTTAAGCACACAATTATTGACACCTTTAATGGCATTATTTATTTTTATTTGCACCTTAGCTTTTTAATCCGGCTGTGTAGAGAAATATGCTTAACTTTCAGCTAACATATAGTTTTGGGATATGCATTTGTGGCAGTTTGGACATCAACAAGTCAATGTGATTCTAATACCGTCTGCATTGCTCCTGCTAAAGCTCTTGCTAAATTGAGCTCTGCAGGAGTATGTCCTGTGACCGCATAAATAGTGGAAATGATTGCAATCAGAATTCATATATGTTCCTGTCTCAGTGGGTAACTGCATCCCCCACAAAAGATTCAATCATTTCTTTCAAATTTCTGTTTGCCCTTTCACTCATATGTGTTTGAAGATAATCTGGAGAGGGAGATCTTTCGGAGTCTGGTACTGGAAATCTAAAAAAACCCTTGTGTCTAACAGTCCTACTTAGAGATGGATATTTCAAAAAATACCACTACTGCAAAGAACTTGAGGGATGGCATAATATATTCCCTAGCTGGGACTGGCATTTTGAGCATTTTTTCCTAAATTCCTGTTGCAGTACATAATGAGTTAAACGACATGCGCAGCACGGCTGACTTGCTAATGTTGTTCCAAAAGGAGTTATGAGAAAAACCATGAGAAATATACATAAGCAAAAACTATACAAATCGCATCCTTCTGCACAGAATAGAACAACCTGCTGTAGATTGCAGCATATCCTGCAGCAAGATAAGCAAGAGCACAAAAGAAGCATTATAGCTTGCTATGCATTAGCTAGCACGTAGGGAGAACAAGTGGATATTGTTACGCAGAAGCTAAAAGAGTATAAATTTCTGTGGCTTTTCCCAATAAAGGTCCTTGAATCATCAGTGCTTGGTCCGTGTGTTTCAATCGCCATTAAATTACAACTTTATTTTATTACAAATAAGATGTTGTTTGTCATTCCTTGCTATTCTAGGATGTGATTTATTGTTAGTAGTGGTTTGGGTACTGAAACGAAAGAGGCTGACCTGCAGTTTTCGTTCACTAACAGGCGGTAACGTCATTTTAGTTCACGTAGGCAATTCCTTTGCCAGTCTCCTGGAATTTGAAAGCATTTGCTATCTTGGTATTAATAACACATATATTAATACTTCTTCCCTTACTTTCTACACATTGCAATGATTTTTGTACTACAAGAACAAAAAATTCATCCTGTAGTATTTTCTTCTGCTTTGTATTATCGAGAGCATAAAAAGATGTAAATTCTTCAGCTTACAGCCACACCAAGCTGCTTTACCAAAGTAAGTATGTCTGTAGCCTCATATCCTGTCTGAAGTGCTGCAAAACACAATATCTTTTTAAAAAGCATGGAAGGAGAGATTTGATTGGTTTTGAACCACTTGATTAATCAGTTGCACCTAAATTTTTATACATACTGTCACTTTGTAAGAACAAGAAGAAACCTGACATGGAAAGGACACTGTGAAAGGCATTTGTGTCTTAGTTTTGCCCTCAATTTTTAGATAAGAAAAAAGAGGGAACAAAGAATTAAGTGTGTAGAATCATTCGGGATGGAATAGACTGTTGATCATTTATGCTTTGTCTCAGATCCAGCACATGCTTCTTATGTCACTGTCTGGTCACATTTTTTGCTTTCATCGTGGTATTGCAATTAATTAAAAAATACAAACACTGCAAGTTATATCAAAGTAAGATATTTGCTGGTAATTAAACAGAAGAGTATTAGATTTCTGTCTATATGAAAACTGACTAGACTGGCTTAGACTTAGGGAGAAATAATTAGGGGTGGACAGTCTCCCTACTGGTGTCTTGCAGAGTATCTAGAAAAAATGCAGGAAATACCAGGTACTCTGAGCACCCTGTTTTTCCCCTGGACCGCATCTTTAACATCTGCTGAAATATACCGCTTCATTGGTCAGAATTTCGGGGAGTAGTTTATGTTCTTAAACACGAATTTGGGATTTAAGGTGTTATGGACCATATCCTTTTCTTGTTCAACGCCATAGTGTCCTCCTGTGGCAGTATTATCTTAAAAAAAGTCTGACTTCTCAAACTCTAAAAGAGAAAAAATTTTCTTTTTTCTTTCATTAAAGTAATGCATATCAGAACATTAAAAAAAGGTGACTGAACACAGTTATTACAGAAAACTAGAGACGAAAAAGTATGTGCTACAATGGCAAATAGATAACATGGTATACAGACTTATATCATGTTTGAAGATCACTCCTTTCTAGAAGGAAAAATGCTTGTAGTAGGGTAGCTACTCAGATCTCTATGAGTGCATATCTCTTAGGAGACCTCTAAAAAGCTATAGCCAGAAAAAAACAGTGGTTGGCAAAAAATCCAGCCAGAGAGAGAGGTAGCGTAGCTGCAGCGTTTGAGGACAGAAAGAGGCACAAGAAAACGTAGCACTAGAGGCGGTAAAAAATGTGAAAGTTAATCCTAGGATTCAGTCAGCGGAGGCAAACGGGGAGTAATTTCTACAGAGAGGTCAGAAAAAAAGTCCTCCCGCCAGATGTTCAGGAGGAAAAAACCACTGGCTGACAAGCTGCTGAAAGGAAGGGAAGAAGCAGCAAAATGGACACCAAATACAGCGAAGTCAAAACTAAGGATGACCTGTTGGGTTTTAGAAATAGGTATCAAAGAGATAAAATCTGAAATTTAGGCTTAAATTAAAGCACAAGTATTTGCTATCAAATTGAAGTACTCCAGCTGAGATTGAAACATTTTTTTTGTTTTTGGTTTGTTCTAGTTTGCTTTGGGTTTTTGTTTTATTTTGGGGTTTTCAGGAAAGATTTTGCATATATAGTCTCATTAGGGTGCCTTTCGCTGTAGCCGCCATCCCTTTTCTCTTGTTGCTCTGCTAGTTAGTCATACTCGGAGGGGTGTGAGATGGGACATAGGCATTTTTCACATGGGTATTTTGTGATTTGATCAAGTGGTTTGCCTTAAATTGACTTGAAAAAGGCATCTCTAATAGGAGCTTTTTAATGTTCCTTTAAGTTTACAAGAGTTTACAACAGTGTAATGGAAAGACAAAAAATGATTTAGTTAAACTCTGAACTTTTTCACATTTCTACTCATAATATAGTTGCTTAATCATTTATCTCCAAGGTGTCTTTCCACAAGGCTACTTCATCCGATTTTGGTCGTCTAACTTTGTTTTACTTCTCCCACCTTCCTGTCCCTTACCAAATGATGAACATGTGTTTAAAACCATATTTTATTTCTGTGTTCGTTACCTTTTTATATCAAGTAAAAAATAGAATTTCTGGGCAATTTTATCATTTTCTACAAAACTGCTCTGAAATTTTATTTGCATTCTAGCATTTAATGAATTAATTTCTTTAACTGTATATACAGTTCTATAGTACTGTGGGAGAGGAGAAGAATCTTACTCTCTAAATAATTTTATTTGCTCACTTCATATAAATATTGACAATGTAGAAATAAGAACCACTACGTGTTTAAAGAAATGGGATTGCAAAAAACAGGAGTCAAAATCGCATCCCTCTGAGTTTGTTCCATGGCTTGTAGTAATTCAGTTTAAAGAGCAATTAAAGCCCCAAATCTGTCTATTACTTTGAGGAACCAGGTACCTTTATCCCAAATACTCCTTTTTTGCACATCATCCCTAAATGTAAGGATTAGCTGGGGGGGGGAGGGAAATGTCAGAATAACTATACCTAAATAAAATGGCTTGGACTGACAGCACAGACGGCAAAAGAATTTATGCCAGATTACCTCACTTTCTTATTTAGGAACACAGAGACATTTCGGAAAGACCTCAATACAGTAAAACCACCTAAAACAACAGAAGTTCTAATTCCTCATCTCTTGGCTACATTTCAGGATATAATTTTCTGAGAGGTTAAGTTGTGTTGCACTTTGAATGACGAATGAGTTGTCATCTTGTTCTTCCAAACAGAGGCATGTGTAAGTTTTGCAGATGCAAAACCCAGCAGTCTACTTATGTGTGTCTTAAGTTGCTTGATATTTAGCGCACAAGACATCAAAAAGCTGGTAAGGGTTTGCTAAGTTGCTAACGGTCTTTATCTCCTTGATCATGTTATTGACTCATGTAACCCATTGGTCTCTCCTTCATTCACTTCGGTTTATACCAGAGTATCTGTGTTTACTCTCTGAGAAACAGGGATAAATTGATGCCCACTAATATCTATTTTGGTTGCTTACAGTGAAGTATGAAGCAAATATTTTAGGAAATTTGGCTTAAAATTTTATAAAAGGACCCTATTAGTCATTAGCTTTGTAACATTAGTTGCCACTGGTTCTATCTTTTCCTTGAAATCACCTATTTTATTACTCAGACAGGAATTGAGTGTCATAGTACTGATCGATAAACAATCAGTACTCTTTTTCAGAAGAAAAGAAAGCTTCCTTACCAATGCTGACATGATGTAGTTTGACGATAGAGCACTTCAGGCAATTGTTTTCCACCATTATTTAAAATGTGGTACATTGTAAAGACATCCGTTTCCTGATGTCTCGAGGGTACACCCTAGAACCTGTGTGTTTCACCAGTGTGTAGTCCCTTTTTAACAATCTTACTCTTCTGAGAAAGAGGTCAGAGCAAAGAAAAAATACTAAAACTTCTAGTCCCTGGTGGAAGAAGAGATAGAGCAGATCTTCACAGACCTACTCGGGTGGATTTGAAAGGGTTTAGTACATTAAATAGGTCATTATCTTCCATCATGTTTTCTTAATCCAAGCAGAATTTTCATTATTTTTTCAGTTCCGAAATTTTACAACTTAAATAAAAACGACTGAGTTTAGAGTTTGAAACTTGACAAAAGAATAGGACTGCTGGATGAAAGGCAGCAGTAACAGTATGTTCATAAACTACGTGAAAACCAACTAAGAGAACACCAGGCTGGGAAATGGTTAAGCAGAAAAGTACCTTCCGAATATAAAAATTTAAAAAGTGGGCAAGAACCCTGAGTCCTACAGTCCCACTATAGAGGCACTGCATAAAAACTCCGTAAAAAACAGCCATCTACATCTGCTTTAATGAACACCTAAATTACCGAGGTCGTCAGAATTTGGTACAGGATATTTTAATGGAAGTGGTAATGCTTTATCGAAGAGCTAGGAATTGTTAGCACCAGCAGTATTGGAATAACACCTTTGCAGAACGTCAGAGTTTAAAAAGATTCCATATCTCAGCACACCTTGGAGGCACTGCTCCTGGCTTTACACGGAGTGCAGTGCTTAATATGAGGAAGGTACCAGATTCTGTCCCAGGTATTTGTGAGTGGGAACTGCCACGGCCTTTGATTTAGTGCATTTTCACATATATGCTCCTGCATATCTTCTCCTTTGCATGACGTATATGCCTGTATTTATGGATGCTTGCAGTTTTGAGGATGTATATGTGATACTGACCTGGAGCATGCTTCGTCTTCTAAAGAAGCATTGCTTGTTCTACTATATTTTAGCAATTTGCGTGCTAAGTTAAAAAAAGGGTAAAATTTATCAGAAAATATTTTCAAATATTACCCTGAATTTTAGGGTAGCTCTTTAAGTCTACACAAAACGTGCTGGCCCTCTCGACATGTTTCTCAGGGGTGGGGAATGAACCCAGACTTTCTCCTTCCCCGTTTTTATAAAGAGGTTCTTGAAATTGTATTAGAGAAATATCTAAGAGATTGTGTTAATGGCATTAAAATCCTTCTGAGAGAAAAAATATATACTACTTACTATGACTAACAAGGTAAAATATCTACAGACACAGAGAAAAAAGGACAGACTGCTTAGAATCCCTCAAATCTTGAATCTTTTTACCTTGGCAGATATAGTTAACGTCGACGGAAAGCATGTAAAAAAACCCAAAATTAAATCCCAGAAAAATCAGGAGTTAATCTAAGCAGGAGAAGGTTCGATAGGTTAAGACGTTTTGGGCCTAGAAGGAATCTGTATTTGACCATGTCTGTACCTTAAGGAAGCTGTTGCCTTTTCGTTCCTGCTCTAGTGTTCCGGAACACCCGCCTAAACCAGGCCTTTCTCTCTCTGCAAGGACAGAAGTGGTTCCTGTAGATTTCTTTGTTGACCTTTGTTGCATATCCTATCCAGTAGCTATGTTCAAATCTCTAGCAGACTACTCGGTCTTTACTTGTTGACCGACGTACTGCCAGAAATTCTCCAACACACGAAGCTGCCAGTGACAGAACAGGACCAAAACAACTCTTAGGAGTACAAATTCGGTCAGTTAAAAGAGAACAAAGACACTGTATTTGTGGCGTGACAGTCGTTAGCTGTTGGCGTTATATGTACCTACATTTTTATTTAAATAACATGCACTTTCTATTTGGAATAGAAGTGCAAAAATCAACCCTTTACTGAGAGGAAGAAAGAGGTTAATTGGTCATACTCTCTATTTATTACATTAAACACTAACACTCACGATAAATCTTTTCTTCTATGAAAGGTTGTTGACAACTGAACTATCAAAAAAGAAGTCTGATGTCTGATAATACCTAATTTAACTGACACTTTACATTACAGAGTGAAATTCCGGGAAATCTGCACTAGAGGGAGCCAGTCTTTAGGACAGGGTTTTAATCAAATACATTTCCCAGCTGCGTACAGTGGAGTAGAAACTAATACATGTTAGTGCATAGCTGCAGAAACGGAAACATTCAAGTGCACGTTTCATTCTGGTTCACTGTTTTTCTGTTAGGAAAGGGAGAGAATTATTTTTCTGAGCAGCACATGATGCCATAACAACAGAATGACTGCCACTGTGACTGTAAGCATTCATCAGGGAAAAGAACCAGCTTGTTTTCTTGTGTATGTGTGGAATCATTGATATGTCATTTATGTAATTGTCCCAGAACTGTTGTCTGGTGCTCGGATCTGTAAAGTTGTACTGTTTCTCATTTTTAGAAAAAGCTTGGCATTATTCATTATACTTCCAAAATTTATTGGCAGAGGTACTGCTGATAATAGAATATAATACGGTAATTGAGTAAAACTGTAGTAGTTTTTAAACTTTTTTACATCTTTATACTGCCAGTGTTAAAGAGATTCTTTAATCAGGTTGCAGCTTACTGAGTGGAAAAAAAAAGATGCAATTTTCATTCCTCCTAGGTGGATGGCGGTAACAGAACCAGCAACATGCTGGAAGCACTTTAAAGCTACTATACATCTAACTGAAACACGTAGAGCCACAGAAATATTAGGAACAGTGACTGTCTCAATAAAAATGCTGATTTCCTTGGCACTGACGCTTGCTTCGATTTTGAAATATATAACTCTTTTTTCACTAAATAACATCACATAGTGTTGCAGAAATTTGTATTCCTGAGGTGCTACGGACAGTATGTTTGCAGTGCTGGTCTCTGGTAAAACCTAGCTCTGTTTCCAAGAAAATACAAAGGGGGAAACATGAGACAGTATAGAAAGGAGATCTTTGATATAGTATACATCCGTGATCCGGGAGAAAAAGAAGTAGGAAAGGCATTACTAAAGATTTTTCCAGTTCTGGCTTAAGCAACTGACAGCACTCAAATTCTACCTCATTTTAACGTTCTTTGTGAATGTTAGGGTGAAAGGGCTTACTTGTCTGAGACATGTCTATTGTTTTGCTTGAATTGGTGCAAACTAGTCCACCAGAGCAGAGGATTATGGTTGGTGTAGTTGATCCTTTGGCTGGTGAAAACTAATTCAAGAGCTGACAATAAGAGCTTTCAGTAAATATGGAGGAAGGTGACTGAAATGGCTGTCAGACCCAGGTGGTACTGACGTTGCTTTCAAACTGGGTGTATTAATTGGGCAGGTGATTAGTAACAGAGACCTCTCCAAAGATAAGATTAAAAATTAATGATTACAGTGCCACCAATTCGGAACTTTCCGTATTGCAGTATCATTAGAAAAGAAGATTGAAATATATTTATCAAGTGAAGTAATATTTTTCTGCACACATGGGGATTTTTTTTTTGAAGGCTCACTGAGTTACCCGGAAAAATAAGATCTCTTCTATAACCCCTCCTGTTCATAAGAAGACCATAATTATGGTATATGGTACCAGAGAAGAGTGTATTAAAAGAACATATAAGCCTTATTTTACTCCTAAACGTTTGCACCTATGAAGTCTGGACTCCAGCAGTCATCTAGGCTGGAGGGCCAGTGCTCCAGTTGTGGCTACATTGGGAAAACACTTAATAGCCAAATAAATCCTTGCTTTTCTGTACGGATGGTAAGAATTATGGGCTTACAATGGTAGAATTCATGACAGTAGGGAAATACTGGCTAGAATATACTAGATCACTATTAGTATAAAGGGGAGAAATGACTGGAAGAAGAAAGACCAGTAGAAAGAAGTTTAGACCAAGTGAAAAAATACAGACTACTTTGTTGCCTGAAACTGAGAAAGCACTGGAAAGACTGACTGCTTCTTTAACCCAAATGGGAACCTCTCCTTTGCTAATGGTAGAAGATACCTGGAAACACTCTTTTCCATGTTGAAATTTGACCATGTATATTTTTCCTTTCCTGCAGTTTTCTCCAATTACTTTAGGGAAAAAGACAGTTCTGATGAGACGTTCTTAAGTTGTTTTTATAATGAATTTGCCCAGCAGGAACTCTCAAAATAGAAACACAGTGTAATGAAATGGGTATAAATGCCATTCACAAAAAAAGACAACACTACAAAACAGTAAAATAGCATGGCTCACAGGAAGATATCTTAGGTAATCCTGGTTTCACGGTTAATTTTTTAAATTCAGTTAATGCTAAACGACAGTCAGGGTCAGAGACTTGAATGAATCACTCAAATGTTGAGCAGTGAGCAGCATTTTTATTTGCTGCCTATCGGGAAAGATATATTTTTCTCTTGAAAGAGACAATTGTGCACTGGAGTAAAATTCTCTGAGTGCAGGATGTAGCATGCTACTAAATATCTTTTCTTGTTCCCTTTTAATAAGACAGGTTAGAGTTCAAGTTTAGCCACGGACCGTTCAAACACTTAGTCAGTTCCGATTAAGTGCTTAGAGGTAAGGAGCTAGTCAGAGTAAAGGCAAAATAGGTCTCCAGTTGAAGGCAAAAACGCCAAAATTGTGTGTTTTAGCACAGTCTGGGAGAATTGGTTCAAAACAGAATACACATAGTTCCTGATCTTTTGTCCGTGGACTACTTATGAGTTTTTCCTGAGGCAGTTCATGGTATTAGAACAGGAACGTTAGAAAGAATATGGAGAGGAAAGAGATAAGACTCATAATATGCACTCTGGTGATGATTAAAAGGATTCAATTTCACTGAGATCAGAGGTTAAAATGAATATTTTCAATGTAAAGAACAATACATTTATCAGAATGCTTTCTTTCTTCAGTGAAATACTAAAAGTACATCACCTTTTTCTTTTGGCATTTTTTTCTTTCAGTCTTTCTTTTATTGCTCTTTTCAAAGGAAAGAGAAGAAGAGAGAAAGAAACTTCCACCTTGTCTTCTGAATGAGAAAAAAATTTGCAACAGAATTTTCATGACTAAAATAATTTTAAATAATTTACATGAACAAAATAATTTACATTTAATTTTAATAACTTACATGAAGAAAATATATTTTATATAAATATAGTGAAATTTGTTGCCATAAATAATGCCTGGCAACTTGGTGTACCTTTATATTTACTGTGGTGCTGGCATGAGTTTTGGGTGAAAATAGTGCTGAAAAGGAGAGCTCTTCAAGAGGCTTCTACTTTTATTTGTATCTGGTAACTTTTCGTGAATCAAACACACAAAATTAATAGTGGCTGCTGTTTTTTTGAATAGGCTAAGTGTCCTAGTGGAGTGTGCTTGAAGGTGTTCTAACCCTGTCAGCAATCGTTCCCAACTGGTGTCCAAGTAAAGAGTTATCGTCCTGTCAAAGAGAAGGCCAAGATTAGTCCCAGCACAGCCTTTTGTTTCAACCCATTTTGATGTTTAATAACTTTGGAAAGATGCAGTTTTTTCCCACTACCCCTGTAGTGACTTGGTGTTTTGAAAGCTAAACACGTGGCCTAACAGCTAACTAATCAAAAATACTGAAAGGAAATTACCATTAATAACAAGAAATTTATCAGTAATACTGAATTTTCATTGAAATTTTGCAGGAGGGTACTTTAATTAGAGTTCCAAAAATGCCTCAGTGGTTTATTCAGTAAATGATACAAGTTTATTTCTACTCTAATAGCCTGGAATTTATGTCTGTTCTGACAAAATGTTATTCTTTGGTGATAAATGAAAAACGAACTAAAAAGACAGATTTGCACAACGTCGGGAGAAACTCTAATCTCATAATTCCTTACTTAGAACCTTAAGAATTTTCCATAATAATAAATCTTAAATACGTTGTTGTGATTTGACACATTTTCCAATTGCCTTGCACTAACTCCACTCATGTTAAAAGGGGAAGAGACGGTTTAACTTTTCGGTACAAATGTTCAAGCACTTGATTACTTGCTCTCCTTTTTTTTCCTTCTTCTCCCTTTCCATTTCATGTTCCAGCTTTCTCAATTTTTATTTTTGGATCTTTTTTCTCTGTCTGCTTTTGCTTTCTTTTCCTTTCGAAATCCTTATTTTCTTGTTTAATGCGGTATTCTAGTACACAACATTCAATTGTATATTGGTATTTCGGTTAGCAGATGCCACTTTTTTGCAAGGATGGGAGGACTGGTTTTGTCCTTGCTGCTCTCTCTTCACTGTGGTTCCCTTGCAGCAATAAGAGCAAGCAGTGGAAAAGGAGATCTAAGAAGACACATTTGCTGGGATAACTTATGATATATTTGACCATGGAAAAACGGAGAACTTTGTACCAACAGAACCTAGGCTTTTTTGAGTCCTTATGTTCCCTTGCTGCTACTTTTGTTGATTTAAAGCTCCTTTTCTTTTTCCAGCTCTTAAACTTTACTTTTCACAGAAGCCAGTACATAAGGGAAAACTTGCATTTGAAAGATGTAATGGATTTTTTTTTTTTAGTATTTTTTGTTCGTTTGAAATCTTGAGAACTGTACCCACAAAACTGTTGCTGTCACTGCCTAACCAACTACTACATTAAAAATAGACGTTTATAAGCAGTCCGCTCCTTCTTAGGTTTGTTCTTCTTTTTAGATAACTTCGTGACCTATTTTTGGTCTGAATTTTATGCTTTGTTTCTTATATGTAGCTATGATGACAGAATGATTATTTGGAGTTGATTGCTCCCTCTTTAGAAATGCAGCTTTCTGATTTTATTGTTACTCACGTGTTTATAAAAACTCAAATATTTCTCTAACTGTCAAGCACATCTTACTTTGTGATATGCTAGTGCAACAGAAATACAGCGAAGAGTACAAGACAGCTCAGGGAAAATTGCTTTTCTTAAAACTTGTAGTTATTGTGGTGTTGCTTTCCCCTCAACTGACGGTTTTTTGTTGTATGACTCCCTAGGAAATGCCTTGACTAAGTGTTAGAAATGCTTAGAAATAGAGAGGTATGCTCTCATTTACGAGTTCTTTTCAATCAAAGTGGTATAATGAATAAGATAAAACCGATGGAGGGAGAAATGCAGAGAAAGCCTATTTCTTTCCAGTTTTATATCCCAACACCCTCACTATGTCTTAGGTTTACGTCATTTTCTCTGTACTTGTTTACGAGCATTTCACAGGATAGACATTATCTGACATGTGTTGCAGTAGTTGTGAATTTCATAGCAGAAATCTCTACAATTTCTTCCATTTCCTGCACCAGAGTTTTTTGACAGTTCTTCCAGAAGATTTGACTCCTTTTAGGATTTTCTGTTCTTGCATTCATGTTGTTTTTTTTAATTTTTGTAATATTTTTCTACAACGCTTTTTAGAATGGTTGTAGAGCATCATGAACTTTTTCTGGTTGCTTTTCTTGTTTGCATACTGAACTAGCAAGATTTTTTTTACAGGCTTATGGTTAATTTGACTTGGAATAGATTTCTTTACCTAAAAGTGCCCTCAGGGGAGAAAACTTTGTTGGACAGTTCCATTCCTGAAATTCCATTTATTTCACTGCCACGTGCAAGGTTATTTAGCCACAACACGAACTGTAAAAAAGAGATTGTATCTCAAATGATTTTTTGTATAAAAAAAAAATAGAGGAAATAAGTGAATCCTGCAGACTGAAATGTGAATAAGTGAATAGTGTATATTGACCCATTTCTGATTTTTAAGCAAGTAGAGGAAATACCAAATACGATCTTTTAGAGTGCATTTGAAATCTACAAGGATGACTTGTTTGTTTTCCTCTAAGTAAAAGACAGGCAGTGCCGCAAAAGAAGTCGAATTAAAGATGACAGATCAGAGGAGGTGATGGGAAATGGTTTAGAGGAAGTTCTCTTGGCCACAGATTCTATAGGAATATGTGCAGACCTGGGGAGTTTTTGCAAAATGTTTTGCCTCAAAACCATGTCTACTTTCATTTTAAAAACGCTTCCAGTGGAGGTGAAACTGCTTTGTATCTACGTATTATTTAACCCCAGGAGAGTTTCATAATGGACGTCAAAATATATCTATTGTGACAGACACTTCCTGAAGTCTGGCAGTAGCTTTTCACACTAGGAGATCTACTGACCATCACTTTGCTGTAAGTTTCATACATTTTTTCCCTGATTTCCGGATGGGATATTTTGAGTCTAGTGAAAAGCCTAGGTCATTATGCAAATATATTTTAGTCCAAAAAACCCCAAGATTGCCTTTTAAATTTATGAATTTAAATACAGACTAATATAGCATGAGCTATATTTGGGATATTTGACAGGAGAAAGTTAATTTTTAAAAAGTACACCTTGCAGGCCTGAACTCACCTGGCAGACATGATGAACTCTGAGTAGATGATGTATTTTCTAAGTTGTCACCTTCGGATGGATTTTATATTGGAATTTTTCTAAATTAGAAGTAATTACAGCAGTTTTCTTCAATTTTTCGGCTGTGCTATTTTCTTTACTATGTATTTCCCCCCTCGCTTGCCGTAAATATTTAAAGCCTATTGGTATTCCTCTCATAGAGGATGATTTCACATTTACACTAGAACATGCTGAATAGGAAGAGATTCATTAGAATCACCATGTTCAAATCCTAGCCATTCACAGACGACCCCAAATACCACCTCGTGTGCTTGACAGATTTGTCCAAATGCTTCTTGATTTCAGGTAAGGCTAGTGATGAGACCACGTTGCTGGGGAGCCTGTCCCCTTGAACAAACAGCTTTTGGTTGAATATCTTTTCCATATATTCAGGTTGATCATGGCCTAAAGCAGCTTCATGCTCTTTCCTGTCCCTAGTAATATATACGGTTGGTCGTTTTTCGTTTTGCCTTTTAAACACATTTAATTAAAAAGTTAGGTGTTTTTCCAGAGTATTGCCTAATTCTAGAATTTAGTTTTTTAGCTGTAGATATAGGGTGTTTTCATTCCTTTTTAGTTTTAATTCTCTTATGTGTGTTTTTGCTCTTCACTGTCATTGAATGAGTAGTCAAACAAGATACAGTAACTTTTTCTTTTCCACTCAGCTCTAATTTCTTTTTGCTACAAACTTCATATCCCTGAGGTTTCTTAATGAAAATCTTGACAATTTCTTCACAGTTCTAGTAGTGTCTTTCTTTTGTGTAACTTGTTGACACCGTTAGAGAGCTAATTCTTCCAAAACTTATGTCAGATGCATGAGAATCTTAGTATTTCAGGCTCTTCCTGGCAATCAACACCACATCCCCATGCCAAAAGCTGTGTCCCATACAAACTTAAAAAATGAAGTCGCTCTGATAGTCTTTCATGTGTTGTTAGTATAGCTGTTCATAACACTGTGCTGGCAAGCCATGTTTCTATTTAAATATGAATTAAAGACTATTTCAGTGAACACCAGGATTTTCTATTGTACTTACTGGCATTTGTTTATCTCTTCAGTTCATTCTTTGAACTGTCCTGTCCTGTAATCTCCTCTTCTCTCCTCTCCTCTCCTGTCTTCTCCTCTCCTCCCCTCTCCTGTCCTTCAACACCTTTTTCGTCTGAAAGATAACGATGTCCTCTAGCCTTTGTCTTTTTAAAATACACAGGGTAAGGTGTGATGATATTTCGAGCTCTTTTGGCTTTCTTTGTCTGCTAAGTAAAAAGTAACGGATCAGAAGAGAAGCTGGAACTTTTGTTGAGCTATTGCCCAAAGTAGAATGTGATAAAAGACACCGAGATACATGGGTAAAAGCTCTTATTTAAGAGGCTCTTTTAGTGTAAGGAAGGTAAATGTTTTCCTGTGAGCTTGTCATGGGTTCTTGGAATTTATCTCTTGACTGCAGGCAATAAATGTACAGAATGTTAATTTTAAAAATTATGTAATTCTGTCTGTCTTCCTATCAGTCAATCTATGTATGTACCTATCAGGAAATACAAGCAAAATATTACCTCAACAAAGAAGAGCAATATGTACGGCTGTAGCACATATATTTCTTGCGTTATCTTGACTAGCTCAAGCATGTCATAAAAGCCAGAAGCCCTGCAATAATCCGTGCATCAGTAATAATTGGTAAATTAATATTGGAAAATCAATATGCTGTGTACTTTTACCCCTGGTGTGTCTTTAAATTATCTCCTTATGTTTACTTCACCTGAAGAGATTTTTAGATATGACTTTTACTCTAATCTGTCATTACTTAAAGAGCAGAAACTACATGTTAGTGATTAAGTAATTGGGTCCTGACTCTTCGAACTCTAGACAGTAACCAGTGGCCTAAATACAAGGGTAAATCATAGGAAGCACTAATATCACAAGTAGATGCCTCTTTTCAGAAAACAAAGCATTTTTTAGAGGCATAAGTACTTACTCTGAGGAAAATGGCCATTCTTCTCTTAGTGCACGTGGTCAGGTCTACAGGCAAAATTTTTGCTTCTCCTCTATTGATAAGAGCTTGAATAGACTTTAAATTTGGGATATTACACTTTCATTGTATTGCTGAGTGTAAGATGACCAAAACTGAAGGCCAGTAAATGCGTGTTATGAGATCTGCCAAAACGCTGAAATTTTGAAAGGTTTTCCAATCGCAAGCGCTTTCCTGTGTTGCTTTCTTCATTACTCTGTATGCTAGGGGCATGTGATGATTGGATATACGGAAACTCTTTGGGAAATCAAAAGCAATGGTCATGAACTTATCTTTTATCTAAACTTCTCCACTGATGCTGATCTACTGAAAGATGATACTGTCACAGAATGATATACTGCTGCCTATATTCATTCCAGATTACTTGTTTTTTTGCAATTGAACTCAGTATTTTTATTATCAATCAATTTCCTGGACTGAAATTTCCAGTGCATTTTAAGTAAAAGGCTTGTTTGGTTTAGGTCCTTTCATGGCAATCTGTCTTCCTCAACCTTCCATTTATCTGCTGAGGTTTTATTGGAGCTTGTAGAGAGACATCTATAACAGTGAGATGTCTTCATATATTTTTTGCATATTCCAGGTCATCTGCCGCCCTGTAAATATTTATTTTCGGTGTGATTGTATGGCCTAAATGATGTATTTTTTAAGGAAAACTCGGCATCAGACACTGAAAGTTTTTGGGGGTACATTTCTAAGGAATTTTTGTTGCTATCTAGTTAAGTATTCCTAACATGTATTGCCTAAATAGGACGCAAAAAATTGAGAGACGCTATTTTTTGCAGAACTTGTAGTTAAATTAAACTGGACTTTTGAGTGTGCTGTTATTCTAGAGGAAATTTTGAATCATTTTTCAACAAACCTCGTTACACTTTTATAGGACTAGTCACACCAGTGACAGAGAGTTGCTGAATTTTTTGTGCTAGTGGTGATGGAAGTTTAGTTTCTAGCTGCTTAATGTGACCTCATTTTACTAAAATTTTATACTGTAAGTAATTATGCCTCCAGATAATTATAGAAAGTAGAAATCTTGGTGAGCCAAGAAGTTCTCATCTCCGGTAGAAAGGATTTTTCGATAGTGTTTAAAATCCTTTTGTGCCAGTCCTCCATTGATTACTTTCTCTCTTTTTTTCTTTCTAGTGAGCAAAGTGCTGTGACAGAACTCTTTTGCCTGGTTCAGTATGAGAATGACTACTCTGGGTGTTTTGGGGACTGAATTTGTCTCCAGTCATAAATTCTGCCCTACGCGTTCTCATACTGCTGTTTTGACACTGTGCTAGAGATGTAAGTAATCTCACTGGTTAGAGCATTGCAAGTTGCGAAAGCAAGACTGTGACATTAAAAATGGCTTTACAAAAGCCTCTGTCAATTTATCTACAAGGCTGATTTTTTCTTTTGAGAACTTTTCCCGGGAAGGAAACCTGATTATTTTTTCCGGAATGAAGTACAAAATATAAGGGTAGCAGTTGCTGTCTTGTCTTTTAAAAAGACGGGGGAAAAACAGCGAAAGTTCTTTCTCTCTTTAACAATATAAAAACATTTTTTCCAAGCTTCTGGTTAGATTCTGCTTCAATATTTTATTTAAGCACAGCAAGGAAGAGGTGGGTATCTCACAACCAGTGTTTTAGTCACTTGTGCAACTAAAGGAGAGTCGAAGAGCTCTGTGGTTTTTTGCTCTATAATTTCTTTGCGGTTGTGCTTAAAGGGATTTTGATGGTTATGGGACAGTAAAAACATCCCATCAAGTGTATCCAAAACGGGTGAGTGAGCACCCAAATCATACAGCTGTGAAGGGAAGGTGAGTCACTCCTGTAGAAATTTCCTGTTTTGATTCCCAAGAGTGGTGTTCTTTTTAAGTAATTTTTGAAGAACTCCTTCCAGGTTTTTTTTGGTGTCTGGAAATGCAGAGGAGAGTATGAAAAATATGCTTTCTCTCTTGGCATGTGTGATAAGACCTTAAGAGCTGATAAATACCGGGAATCTCTCCATTGGTGCTGTGGGTGAGGCAAACAAAGCGTTAGTTTTTAGACAGTTGGATCTGTCTGGACATAAAGATTTTCCTTGCAGTGCTTAAATTACCCTTGAACATCGGTTCATGTTTGGCTGCCACTGTGCTTTAGAGAAAAATAGCAGACACAGCACCACCTCAATATTTTATTAATAACTGCACAGTAATTTCACTGCAGTTGTGCCAGGTAAGCTGGGATTCTCTGGTTTTGTTCACCGTATAGTGATAGGGCTGCATATTTTTCTGTTATAACTCTTTCTTCTGTTCTACGACAGAAATCATCATGAGCCATGATAGAATAGCAAGCAGTGCAATAAAACATTAAATTTGCTAAAGATTGTTGCTCTGACTTCTGTGTACTGCAGTTAAAGGAAATGAAAGTTCTAATTTGACCAAACAGACCATCTTAATCAAGTGCGAAAAGAGGAATATGACAAGGAATAGGAAGTATTCTTTTTTGGAATTGTGTGTTATATGACGGCCATTCCCTTTTTGCCATTTTTGAAAGAGGTCTTTCCCCTTAATCCCTACTTCCCTGTGTTCCACTGTCTAGATTTTTCTTTTGACAGAATCCAAAGCAGCTGTTAAACTGGGCGAAAACTTCAAATGTGTTTGGGAAACGATTCAACTCCTTCTAGTTCTTGGAACACCTACTTAGGTTCATCTGTCAATAGTGGACCGTGTAAAATTGTCTAAGGGGATGCAACGGAAGGTGAAGCAAGCCTCAAACACACATATACTGCTGGTCATAGGAAGTGGTAGATCCTATGTTAGTCGAGACCAAAATATGAGAGAGGAAAGACAGCTAATTGATTTTCTTGAGATCCATTCTTTTCCTTGAGCCCTATTTTTCTGTCGTCAACAGAATTGACATTTGATGTTGTTGGTACTTCTTGTCTTCGCTACTAAACAAGGGTAGCCTTTCTCCAGTGGCTTGACAAAGAATAGAACGTTGAAACTGTGGGAGGCATAGAGGTTGTGTGATTCTATTTTCCATAGAAGGTGTCCTTTCCGCATTTTTTTCTGCTTTGTTTAGTGGCTTATACAATTAGAAAAGTCTATAGCAAAAAAGTCAGATGTCTTTACAGAATCCTGCTGGATTTTTTTGTGCCCAAAATGTTGTTCTGGCCAGAGTTGTGGTTACTGTCTTGTGTGCTGACTTTGTTCTATTGTTGCTAACGATATTGGGCTGTCTCTTTCTTCTTACTGTGTGCTAGACATCTGCTGACTACGATTGGGATGTTTCACCCACTGAGCTGAAGAGTTTTGGAATCACTGGGGCATGATCAGGAGCACTTGACAGCCACAAGGTCTCAGCAGGGGAACTGTGGAATGTAGGGCAAGACAGACATAAGGGGTGTCGTGTTCTAATAGCTTAATTTGCTTATGTCTGCGCCAAGACAGTTGCCTGAACTCCAGGCTTTATAATTTTTGTCTTCTTTAGGCAAACTTTTGTCTGTTAAAATAGGAACTGACAGCAGGCCATTTATGGACTGTAGAGAGGCAAGTGGAATCAGCGAATTTCAGGGTTTTTTTCCAAATCCATCACATGTCTTTTAGCGTTTTTGCGTCTGGCTCACAGTTACTGCTTCACTATTAAGATCTTGATATATAAATGTTTTATTATGATGTACTCCCTTTGAGTAAACCATTTAATTAACAGGTAAGTAATCCCAGATTGCGAGGAGATACAATGACTTGTCCCTGTGACAATAGATTTCAAAGTGAAAAGGCATAAAATCCTCTATAGTAATAACTTGAAAATCACTTATTTCGTTCTGATATGGCCATATGTTATCTTATTCAATGAGTCTTTAAGGGGTTTTTAGCCTCTGACTTTCTTGAAGAAGTATGTCTTAGCTTTTACCCAATTACTACAGTGGTCCTTGATATGTTCTAAGGTTTCATTGCTTATTTTTGCCTTTAACCACCTAGAGTTAATTGTTTCAAATTTTCCTCATATGGATGTTGAAGGAACTTCCTGATGGATTTTTTCTTTTTACTAATAGTCTCTTTCATGTGTTTTACAGTGCAAGCGTCCTGGAGACAAGGTAATATTGGCTATGACTGCCTACTCTTACCAGAAAAACTCTGTGCTTCTCATATGTGTTTGAACAATTGCCAGCTGTAAATTTAAAAGGGAGATGGGAGTAATGGGGATTAGAGTTTCTTGAAAGTAACTCTGTCGAACAGGACAGAAAAGGCCAAGGATGGTTTCCTGCCTGATTATTAACACCAGTTTCTGCAATTTTTTGTGATTTTTATCCCATAGAAGTAAAGTGATTAGGTTTTAGCAGAACTAAAGTCACACTTGCAGTCCAAGTGTATACTCTTTCCTTTTGCTGATACAGTCCATTTAGATAGGCAATTAACTTTATGAATGACCACTTAGGAAACATACAATGCATAGTTCTGTCTCTCATGCCTCTCATACCAAACTAAATATATTGGAACTCTATATTCCTGCTGCAAATTCTCTTGTCACCACTGGGTCTTTAGAATTCTTACCTCTATTATTTGCTTTACCGGCCGTGTTGACGTGTTTGTAAACTGGACCCTGGTTTATGGCGAACATTGCATATGCAGGTGTATCTGTCCCTGCCGTTCTTGAAGTATTCGTGTTTCAATTGGAATGGAATGCAACCCGTTAAAAAAGCATTACTACGGGAGTTAAGCATATATGGTCATGAATAGTGTCTTACGTCTGTATTCTTTGCTTGAAGCAAAGTGGAGGTGTTAATCCCATTGAACTGTTCCCACTCCACCCACAACACAGAAAGAATTACAAGCAGTGTCAAAGAGAAATGCCAAATAATTATGTTTTATTTGTGGCAGTGTTTTGATTGTGTACTACAGTGGTTTTAAACAGTAAAAATTAAACTCAGTGTGAGTTATGTTTTTATGTTATGTTTTTAATAAAGATGTCCTAATGAATTATAGTTAATTTATTACCAGTATTAGAATACAGACGTCTGTCTTCACTTCTAGGTAATCGAGGGTTTACCTGTCGTTGATTTTTATCCAGTTGTGTTTGTTTAGTGGAACAGGCACTGCATCCCAGGTGTACAAAGCACAGGTCCTTCTTCTGTTGAACTTGCTACCAAGGAAAGAAACTTGGACTATTATTTATAATAGCGCCGGGAGGAAAAAGGTCCTTTCAGGATGGCTTTATTGCTATGATCTTTTTCTCCTTAGTGAGAAAACATCAGTTTGCAGATTACATCCTGGTTTAATGGCCATTATGACCAATTTAGGTGCCCTGAATTCTATGTGGATGGACCACTATAGTGACACAAGCAACTGAATAATTTTATCAAACAATATTTTGTTGCACTATGGACATACTAATATGTTTATCTGTGGGTTTTTTTATGTTTGACTGGACATGTGATGCCAGACAATAAAGTCAAGGCCGTAATTCTCTTAAATTGAGTAAAAATTATTGAAAAAATCGTTATGCATTTATGTTGGCACTCAGATAATTCCACAAGATCACAGTTATACTTCCTCTGGCTTCTCAATGAATGCGAGTACATTCTGTTTTACAATCTTTTCTATTTATAATGAGTTTCGTAAGTAAATTGTCTATGAAACATTAATCAGGCCGTTGGATTTGTAAATTCATGGTGTATCAGGTTCTTAGGTTGTTATTCACTTGGATTTTTTTTAAAAGGGACGCAGGTAATCAACAGTTGCTTATATTTTTTGTGTGTGAACTGTTTTTGTTCATAGTCTGGTGGAACTCTGGAAAACAATTATTTTGTAAGTACAAGTTAGAAGTTTGTTTTTTAACAGTCCTGGCCGGGGTAAGCAGGTGCATAAAAATGTAGCTTGTAAAAAAAAAAAAGAGAAGTGGACTGCTCCTGAATTCCTGTTTTCAAAATGTAATATAAACTTTTGCAGTTTTGCCTGAAGTACCTTCTTACCTGGGTGGTGCAAGGTATTTTGCTTATGCTTTTAGAACTACAGCTTCTCTCCTTTGCCGAAGTATTGTACCTGGTATTTTAGCAAAAGTCTTAAGTCCCAAAAAGTTATGGAAGAAAATATACCTACCTTCAAAATAAAGCAACAGCCTGTTATATAATGTAATGTCTATACAGGTTTTCAGCGGATTATTTTCCTTTTTAACCGTGCAGTGACCTGGGCACTGGAAAGCTGTCACTATGATTCGAGGTTGAAGACGGATTTATGTCTTTTATTAGAGTTGCTGATCTTTACTGCAGAAGAAAAGGGAACTTTAGTGCATTTCTGGTGCATCTATCTATAGGGATTTATGATTTTATTTAATCCTCAAAGATAAAAGAGAGATGGAGGATTCATAATGGGCTTCTTCCTTGGGCTTTAGAAATCCTTGTAATCCAGCCAAAAAAAGGCTCCACTCCTTCATTTGACTTTACCTCACGATCTCAAATTAGTACCTCTTACAACCGTGATTAAACATGGTGCATTCTTGTCTTTTGTGGGTGAGGTAATTGTTCATGCCTTGTGCTTAAGAAGGCCAGGAAAATCATCAGAGCTTATGATTTAACCTGAAATTTAATCCCTGCTCCAGTTTTTGAATGAAGTGTTAGCATGTAGTGCCTAACGTGTTTCTCTTCCCTCAGTTCTTGAATGTTTCGGCATCAAACCTCTGTGATGTGGAGGCCCCTGAGTGTGACTTCCTCTGCTGGAGATGCACCTTCCTGCTCTGGGTGGCTGTTGATCTCAGGCTTCCAACAAAGCAGAGGCTCACGCCTGTTATTTTTTTGAGTTTTTTCTGTGTTCATCACAGTCCTGGAATATGAGTAAAACATACTTTTTCTCAGATGTGAATGAAAGCCTAGTGTGAATTTAAGATTTCAGGCATATAGGAAGGCAACCTGCTTGCGTGATTCAACTTGAGTTGTTTTTCACAGGGGTTCACAGATTTTGAAATGGTCCTTAATAGTGTATGTCAACACCAATCAGCTGTCAGTCATTTTAATTATGCTGGGTTGAAGTGCTTATTCTTAGGAAAAAGCTAAAGCCTTCAGTAACTAGGATTAGCTTTTGCACTATAGAAACTAAAGAAGGCCATTAATTTTCAAAGCATAAAATCGTTTTATTTTCCTCATGCAAATCATGCATGAGCCAAATAATTTTGCTTTGATTCATGTAACTACTTCATGGATAAAATTACTTGCTGGTTACTACACTGTCTCTCTGCAGAGGGCAGGGCTTTAGGCTTTAGTTAATATTTCATTTCATCACCTCTGAATTCAACGCAAGTGCAACTGTATTCTCTTTTCCTGGGTAGGTTGATCCAGTGCCATATTCCTTGCAGGTCTTGGCTGACACCTCTTTGTCCAACTCCTGGACCATTTTTGAGAAAACGGTCCATCTCTCAATTGCCTTTGCACTTTATGAGCAGAGTCAGGTTCTAGCTACTAATTGGCCTTGGTCCAGTTCTTTCCATTCACCCCTATCTGATTTAGAACCCTTTTCTCTTCTGTTGCTCTCGGCCTGTTTTTTACCAGCAGCAGCTGAAAAGCATACATGGCATATTCCTTAAGGCGTAGGTTGTAGTTCTGCAACCTCATGAGAAACGGTGAGTATTACCATGTTCTGGGAAATTTGTTCTCTGAAGCGGGAGAGATGTTGCTCATAATGTAGGATACACATGCTAATAACTTTGGCTCAAGTATCACACACCTCTTTACTGAGATCATGTGTTACCCCCAAACAAACACACTCCTTTGCAGTGTCTAGAAAAGCAAATATGTTTGTTGTCATCATTGGTTGTTATGCTATGGCTCTGTAGTCAAAATAGTTTCTGTCCTCAAACTCCGTCAAAGCACTACCACTTGCCTTTGTAAGACTTGCACAAGGCTGGGTAGGATATTCCTTTCCTTTTACTATTGGCTTCTTCTTTTTTCACCGTTCATCTAAAGCTCTTATACACCACTGGTTTTTAAAGGATTCACAGAATCATTTAGTTTGGAAGGGTCTTCTCAAGCCCAGCCTCTTCCTCTAGCAGGGTCACCTGGAGCATGTTGCCCAGAAACTGGATCCAGTCAAGTTTTGTGTATCTCTACAGATGCAGTTTGCACAGTACTTCTGGTAAACCTCTTCCAATCTTTTACCACTACCAGAGACAAATGTAGAAATTCAAATCTCTGTGTTTTAACCATACTTGGTTTTGAACTTCTGTTTTTTTTGCTACCCTCTCTACTACCAGAACTTGTCTGGGATTTTCCCTTCGTCTTTAATTTTTCCTTTGTGAGTGCTACATTAATTGAATTTTTACTAATATCAGCCTGGTAATAATTGTCTAGCAGCTGTTGTTACTTACTCTGGTTGGTCCTTTGCCTTATAGTTTATCGAAGATCGAGAGGGAATAATCATATTAACCTTAGAGGCAGACATCCAAGGCACATGTCGGCAAAGATTTTTTCAAAAAGTAAAGGATTTGCAAGGCACGAGAAAGCACTAGAAGAGGTAACAGAAGTAAAGTGACATCTAGAATAATAATTTTTGCTAATTATGGAGTAAAAGAGGGACTGCTTATCTGTATTCTGCAGTGACAGTTTTTCTGGGCCTCTGCCATGCTCTGGAAGACCTGTTCCTACGAGCTCTCAAGGAAGGCGCAGTGAGCGCGATACCCACTGCTTGTCGGTGGGAATGTAACACGCAGGTCTGTTAGCAATGTGATATAGAAAGAACGCTGAGAACAGATTCAAGATCGAGATTTTTCTGAATTAGTTTAAGGAGCGGTAGTTGTGCTTGGTTAAATTTTTAACTGTGTTGACCAGTCATTCAAGACAAATTAGAGGCTGCAGGCAACCTGTAGTTTTAGAATTGTTCATCCAAATAATCTGAATTACCTAACAAGTAAAGAGATTCTGAAACTGAAAGCTACAAAAAGGCAGTAAAAACACAATAACATGATGTGTTATTGTATATAACATGGTGCAGTTGGGGATCAGGTTTTTGTTGTGCCAAGTCCTCAAGGTAATTGTTTCCAGTTATAGTAAGGAGCTATCATGGTAATGTGGAATGACACTTACATGGTAAAGGGAGTATCAAGTTTAAATTTAGGTCTGAATGCTTCTGCTGTGAGACATATTCAGTTCCTGACTGTATTTTCTCTTCGAGTTGTATAGAGTGCAGGACTCTATTTAGCTGAACTCTTCATAAAATACTTTTGAATTGTCAAGCCCTGTTAAAATAATTTACGTGTAATAACTTTTCTTGTGTTAGCAATAGTTGTTCCCTGTATGTTTATTGTTTCTTACTAGGCTCTGTCAGCTCAGCACAAAAAGCTGGTGCTGAGGAAGGGATTGCTGCTGAACTCTCAGTTATGCAGAGAATGAAGCAGAGCGTTTTCTTCCCAGGCTGAGCTCCTTCTTGGGCTCTCACAGAAAGCACACAGAGGACATTCGTAACTGCTAGACAAAGTCTTTTTGCCTTTTCCCTTTAAACAAAACAGAAGTGTGATGATATTTTTTGGGAGCTCACAGGAAGTTAAAGTGTAAGCTTGTCACTGGGTGTCACTGTTACACCACAGGAACCCGGGTGAAAGCGGATTTCTCTGGCCTCGATTTACAAAGACCTTAAATATCTTAAGTGCAAGTGGCAGTGGCACAGAGCACTGGTAAGAATGTGGAACTAGTTCTATGTAAATACATTACAAGGGCATTTGCTTGCAGAGTCAGCAGTGCTTATCAACTCCTTGGTGTTTCCTGATTTGCCCGTATTTGATCTCTGAGTGGTATTTCCGTCTGGGTTTTTTGCATTTGTTGGGGTTGTTGGAGAGCTGCTTCCTGTTTTTTGTGCATCGCTGCTCAAAAAATGTAAATATTCAAAGCACACAGTGGAAAACTGAAAGAATTGCTAGAAGATATCTCACCCATTCTCCCACCCCCAGCAGGTAAATTATCTTAAACTGTCCCTGACATAAAATTTAGAAGTGTATTTTTAAATGCAGCATTGACGGTCAGTTTTCTTGGCTATTTTTTCCAATACTTAACCACTCTTTTCAGAATTTTCTTAATAGCAAACTTGATGTCCTTTTCTGGAATTTAGTTATGAAGTCTTCTTCCACCTAGCAGGAACTGAGAATAAAGCCATCCTTTCTTCTTTGCTTCAGACTTTTAACAGATTTTTTTGGGGGGGGTTTAGTGTATGTTTTTAACTTTTTTCACCTAACAATCAAATAAAATCCCTCCACGGCAGGGAGGCAATTAGACTTTTGGCACCTTCACAAGAAAAATAATATGCCACAGTTCTTACAAAGTAAAATCATGCCCACTATTAAGATGTTCCTATCCTCTGTCTTTTAGTAAAGGGTGGGAGTGAATTGAAGAAAATCAAAATTTTTATTTAGTATTTAAAAAATCTTGCTGGTGATTCGAGCTTTACCAGATTCTTTCATTGTTTTCATTCAAACAAGAAAAAATCCCCTCTAATTCTAAATATATGGCTCTGTTTTTTCCAGTTTTATTTAAAATCGGGTCATTTTTCTCTATCTTGTCATGTAGAATATTACATTTTGGAAGAGGGAGGGAGGAAGACTTCTTCAACTAGTAAGGTGAACAGTGTCAGAATTTCATTCTGACCGTCAGTCGATGGAACTGCAGGTCTGTTCACCCCCATGTTAAAAATCCTTTGCAAAATGGAATAGTTGCAAAGTCTGTTCTCTCACTGGAAAAAGATTTCTTTGTTTATACCCCACCCCAGTATTTGATTTTGTTCTCTCCTAACCATCTCACAGTTCTGCAGTGTATCTCTAAATTGTAGTACCAAAACCTTGAGGTAGTCTCCATCCAAGATTTCACCAGTATTGGGCAGGGAGATACTTTTATAATACAAATAATATTTCTGTATGTGGCCATCAGCAGGATTTTCTTTGATTGATAACTTTGAAGGTTGAACGCTTAAAAACATGTCACTAACTCTTATCTTTTGTTCTGTTTCATCCCTGAGTTTCCTCCTGTACTCAATATCCAATTCTGATTTTAGCGCAGATGATTATATTTGCCAAAGAATAACATCTTGTGGTTCTTTTTCTTGACTTTGTCTGTTTTTGTGACCGTTTAAGATAAATATGAGTTGCAATACTGTTAGGAGTTATTTGAAAATTATGCAGTCTATTCCTTTATCTAAGGTAGTCATGAAATTACTGAACTTTGCGAATGCCTAATGGGCTTCTGTGGATTACCTGGCAGTTAGCTACTGGCAGCTGTTAGAACTGTGATTTCCGAACCGGTTTGCCCTCTGTTTTTGCAGCACGCATATTACATGAAGCAGCATCAAAAGGTTTGTGCATGCTAAAGCTTGGGACTCCTGTCTTTTTCTTCTCTACTACCTTTCTAAATGTAGGGTGTTTTGCCTTTTTTTTTTCAAATCTTATCACGACCTTGATAAAAACCCACAAATATTTGTTAGTGGCTTTGAGAATACTTGAAATACTTCTCTATATCCAGCATTCTACATACCCTGATTTCTTAAATGCAAACACAGAATTAAAGAAATGCTTCCAACATCCCAAACTGAGTTTTTACAGTTTCATGATATCATGGCCTCATGGTATCACTCAAAGATAAATTCTTCACTTAAACTGGCATCACAATGATATCTGAATCTGAGTCTGTGTTATAAACAGAATAATATTGGCTTTCGTATCCCGATCAGGGGAAGGGCTGTTAATCTTGGTTAAATTGTTGTGGACTTCAGTTATGAAAGTTGAGGAAAACAGTTAATTAGTTAATAAAGTTGCATGTTTACAGAGACATCGAAGGTTTGGGAGTTGAGGGATGTTGTGAGGTTCTGCTGGAACAAATTATTACGCGGTTATATGTGTTTTATATGTTGTTATTCAGGTATATGTATTTTAATGTTAAAAGTTAAAATGGCGCCTGAAGGAAGCTTCTAGAAGCAGAGGCGGGGGGAGGTGGGTGGGGGAGGAAGAGCTGGGGACCCAAATTACCATAAGGGGATAACACAGCCAACTCAATTGGTCTAATGCTGTCCAATCACGACCCCTAGATACAAACGAGCCAATCGGTGAGATCGAAAGGGGCGGGATAACCGAGAGGGAGGCACCCGACCGGGGTGAGGTATAAAAATCGAAGCCCCTGTCTCCTGGGTGTGCCTCTGGCCCTAACCTTTGGTGGCTGCGCACCCGGCGCCGTTCCCCTTTGCCTCACAGCTCGGCAGATCGCCATTCCTCGGGTCCCGACTTGTAAGTTTAGAGGCTTTTTGCTAGTAAAGCCCATTTAAATTTTTAATTGGCTTCGTCATTTTTAACAGTCTGTATTATAACCAAGTTTCATTTTCACTTCTTCTTGCTAGTAACTTTAGAATTTTCCTTTTTACTGTTATGTAGAACCAGGAGGGGTTGCACAGGAAAGTCAGGAGTAGTGAGGTGACTGGAGGGATTTTGACCACTAGAAAAGAAAAATCTACACATTTAAGCATTGAACAGTTTATAGGTATTGATTTTTGTGCTAAGTGATCAAACCTGCTTAGTTTAATTACTGATGTCATAACACATTTAGTTGCATTCTATCTTTTCCTTAAGGTTAGATATTTGCAGGTCAATTGGTGGAACTGTTCATCTTGGACTGCATTGATGAGGCCCATGCTGCGATGGTCAAATAATTGTCCGTAACACTTGTTGAAAACCTTCTAGTTAATTAAATGACATGTTTATTGTTACTATAAATGGACACCTGCTTTTATTTCTTCCTTGGTAATCGTCCCACATTTACCAGCCCTGATTGACTCCATGCTTTTGAGATTTCCTACTTTACTGAGGAAATTTTAAGTGATTTTCTCAGAAAAGGGGACTAATACCAGCATTATTTTTTTCTGCTTGTGCGTCTGGCACAAAAAAGTTGATGTCTAGCATTTGTTCTGTTGTGGCCAAAGGAGAGATATGGTTTCTGTGCGTTCAAACGAACTGAAGAGTGGGGGGAAACCCTCCTTATTTCATGTTCCTTCTCACTTGAGATGCACACTTCCAGAATGCACAGACAACTTAACAAAATATAAGATAAATTATCTTAACATTATTCTTTCATGGTTTTGTGCTTTGGACAAAGGGTGAGGTGGATTTTCAGGCTATTTTTTTGCAATTGTTCCTCAGATATTTGAAGGATATTGTTAAGAAAGGACTTGGGACTTTATATCTTTCTCTAAATTGTCATCGGGAAGTGTGTTTCTTCCTAGAGACAGATAGGCACACAGATATTTTAAAACGCTAATGTATACTTTTTAAATTAACGTATATATTTCATGGACAGAAGATAATTTTTACAAAATATGTTCTTGCCTAAATAGTTGGGTAATTTTGGCCTCCTCTTTCTCCTGCACAATGCATTTGATCTTTGAGGTATACAATTCTATCTGCATTTCACAGCAAGTTGCAAGGAGGAGGAAAAAAATTCAAATTCTATTTACATTTCAGTAAAAGATGGGTTTGAAATTTGGATTAGACTTGAAGTATCCTGCACTCTTTTTTTTTTCATCAAACCTACTGTTGTCCAGGCTACATTTGTTTTAATAGGATAAGGTTTAAATTTGTCTCCTGGAGAGGTACTTCTGTGTGTTCTTTTTCTACATGGTCCTGCATGTGCCGTTGCAAATTGTCACTTGTGCACTTATGAGACTGTACAAAGCTTCTTCCAGGATCACATGGGCATTGAAATTCTTCACAGGGTTTTCTGAGGGTTTTCAGTTTACACATTTAAAAATATTTTACAGTGGTTAGTTTTAACTCTTGAATCTGTGAATTGGAAATTGATCTTACAGTAGTTTTTTATGTTGTTATCTTGATTTAAGAAAAGGTTTCTGAATTGAAATGTCCTTGATTTTGTAACATACTATAACATGTGCAATATGCCTCAGAATTACACTTAATAGCCTCAGTAAATCCTACCATACTCGAATGTCCACAGCCTCATTTGCTTCTGTAAGTACATAGCAATCTTTTGTGTGTTTGTGTACTTAGTCTGTTTTAATGGAGAGGAGATGTAGAATAGGACTGATGGACAAATTAATGCTTCCAGCCTGTTCTGTACATTCAAGAATATTCAGTAAAAAGTCAAGGTATAAACTAATAATTTTAACTCTATTCAGTTTTAATTAAGAGTCAAGGAAGACCATTGCTCTGTTTTTACGGATTTAGTTCTGCAGCAGTCACATAAAGCCTATTTACCTCTTTTTTTGCTTAGCATCTGAAAACTAGTATTATTAAAATTGAAATATTCATTTACAAAGTATGAAACCTGCAGTCCATTTTGCTAGGTATTTAATGGAAGCATACTTTTTAAGTACCCAAAGCTGTTATTTTGAAAACCTTCAGTGGAAAATGTTACCATATATCCCTGTGGAGGGAGCTGTTATAGTCAATTATTAGTGTGACTAATAGTCTTTTCATTGATCAGAATGTAATAAACACTCCACCTACACACTGCCTTGGGACATGGTCAAAGGTCTATTAAAATGTCACTTAAAAGAAGTGACTTTGGATACTTCAGGCACCTTTGGATAATCCTGGTTTTCTTATGAGAAAGTGTAGGAGCAATATGGTAAGCAATTGACCCTGGTGTAGGTTTACAAATCCGTGTATTTTTCTGCTTAGTTCTCATTGCCTGAAAAATATTATTGTATTTTTGGAATTATTTGCAAACAAAAATGAAGTAGAATTAGAGATTTGAATGATGGCTCTACATGTAAAAAGCAAATTTTGGTAGCCTACAATACAAGAAACGAGATATAAAATTATTTCCAGTGTTTTATTGTTCGAAAATGTTTGCTTGATTTACACAGGTTACAAAAGACTAATCTCAAAATCCTAAAAAATAATTTCTGATTTTAGATTCCGATTACCTTGGATTTGGGTACACATTAGTCTTCTAGTTTGTTTTAGGAAAGTTGAAAATCAGCCTGATGAAAATTATATTTCCATGTTCATAAAATAAACTGTTCAGATGTGAAGCCAGAAAGAGTTAAGTAAAAAGGAGTAAAATAAACAGTTCCCTTGGTTTTTTTAATAATGGTTCAATTAGAGTAAAAAAAAAAGTGATTTCTGATTTCTTACATTTACTCTTGAGAATTACTGTTTTCCTACTTGGGGCATCAAACAAGGCCAAGGGGAAAGATAGGTCAAAACCATCAAGAGTACTTGTTTCATTGTTATCTATTTAAACTGTTTTTAAAAAGCAACAGTAACTTCAAGTGTAGACAGTGAATAATAATCATACTTATTTCAGATTTTCTGTGACATAAAATTTCAGATTTGTTGAGTTTTGAAAATATTAAACAACATTTTGAATACAAGCACAAATAAATAGAAGTACCGTGGTTTTATATCTGTGTTATAAGGAAAAACACAATCCACCATATAAACTTGAATTTGTGAGAACCTCAGATTGTCGTATCAGCCACCTTAATATGTACACACATGCACTGGAAAATGATAATATACTTTCCCAATAATTTTCCAATGCTGATCCTTTTTCTTTGTTGACAGGTGTCAGAAAAGTGCTGAAAAAAGAGAGCTCAGCGCATGGCATTGCGATTTCATTTGTTGCTGAGAGACAGGACAGTACTGTAAAAGATTCTGAAATATTGATGTTTTGAAATTTAAAGGACTAATAACACAGGTAGGGCCTAATATCTTTTGTGACAGGCAGAAATCGTAGGTGTAAGAGCAGTTTTCTGTTCAGCATCTTGTAGGACAACAGATACACTTGCAAACTATTTGAGTATCAAAGGTGCCTGTGCCTCGTATCACTTACATACGTACTTAATGACACCCCAAGTGGTATTACAAGAAGTATTTATCTGTAGATAAATTTAATTTTATTTCTAGTATTTTTTCTTTTGAAAATACTAAGGATTTTGTAAGGATAGAAACAATAAGATAAAACACATTTAGTAAGAGCCTTTTGTAAATTGTGGGACAGATTGAAGTTTTTCTTTGACTCCTAGCTTTACTGTCTTGATTAACTTTTCTCAGTGTTCGACTCTATGAAATCTCAAAAAATACTACAGTATTGTTCCTATTAATTTCTTATGTTTCACATAAACATTTGGATTTATGTAAATCAATATTGAATTATAGTAGAGAATTATGTAGAAACAACTGAAGGTAGCTGTCATGCAGAATCAGGCAATTTTACTCGGAACATTACTTGTCTTATAAAAGAAAACTTATTCAGTGATGATTTGTTAATATAGAACAGATTGTTGTTCATACAGAAAGGGATATTATGTGCAGAGGAAGAACAACATTTGCAGTTAGTGATACTTTTCCATGTTCTTTTCTATGAAATGCTGTTGCAATCCATTATTAATAGTGTCAATTTTTGTTATTTTGTGTGATAGTCAGACCTCCGTCCTCTGTCCACAAAGGGTTAAAATTAAACAGATGTTAAAACAAACAAACAAATAAACAAGGTAAAAACCTAAACCAAACAACAGCAAAAAATTATGTTACTTTGAAAGCCAAGGCAAAGACCAAAAATTGCCAGATGAGGCCGAAGCCACATCAGTTCAAGTACTGTGTTCAGTTCTTACTCCTTTTCCTGATGCCCTCTTCACAAAATAGCTTGTTTGTTGATCTCTGTACTCCCACTAACTGTTCCTCAGCCCTGCAGTGTATGTTTGCCATCACTCTCTGGACTATCTGACCCGGTGTTGTTCAGTAGGTGTCTGCAGAAAGGGGTATGTGAATACAATTAAATAAGTCTGACTTGACAGTTTCATCTTGTAAGTTTTTTTATTGCATTGGGAGTGTTTACATAACTGCTCAAAGGAAGCTTTTTCTATGTACCTGTTTACCCTATTTACTTCTAAAACTCTTGAAGCCATCAGGCCTTGGAGGGTGCTTACATAGCACTTGTGAACCCTTGATTGCTGAGGAGAAAAACCCTGTTAGTGAATCATGGGGAAAACATTCCATAATGAACTGGTCTTTTAATGAGGGTCACCACTGCCTTTGCAGTGGCTGGAAGGAAAGGGATGGAGGAGAGAGATCCTGTTGTGTTGCAAACTGTTTGAGAGACACAATAGTGGGGGAACGGCTCAGACACTGGCCTTTGTGTGCAAATTTCCCACCAGAGCGAAGCAACTTCTTCTGGTTTTTTTTTTTTTCTTTTTTTTCAAATTTAATTAAGTGGGTTTGGAGTCCAGCACTGGCCTAACAAGCACTTCTTCACGAATGAAAGGTTTGTCTCTGGCAGTGAGGCAAGGCTCTGAACAATGTCAACAGCAATTACTGCCAGCTGTGGCCACTCGAACAGCTCCTGAGAACAGGAGGTGCTGAGCAGGCAGAGCTGAGTGTAGTGCTGCCAGGAAAGTGCTGGGGGTAGTCTTGGCCTACCTTACAGCAAACTTGTCATCTCTGCACCCAAGATTTTAACCGAAGCTAGGCCTCTCTTGGGAAGGATTGTCTAAAGATGCTCATGCAATCAGGGAGTTTTCTAGCAGGTGTGACGCTCATTGGTGTGAGGGAGCTTGTAGGAACCTGTATGACAAGAAGAGGTGATGTTCGTTAGGGAGAGGTATGGCTGCAATCCATTATCCCAGAAGTGATGAAGATAATTAATTTAAATTTAAAAGGATGCATCCCTGAAAGTTATAGCAATCCCTTTTATGAATTCCTGATCTTTCTTAATTTGTAGGCCCATTTGAATGGAACTTAATGGGCACCTAATGACATTTTTCTCTATATTTTCCCTTCGCTTTGCTTTCATTAGGGACATATTTCTTGTCATAGGCTTTATCTTTGGAAAACGGAAGCACTGAGCACTGAGGTGAATTTTTCACTTGATCAATAGATAAAACCAAACATCAAACCCCCAAATTTCTGTGTTAGGGCAAAGAATGCAGCAGCAGTAATCTTCTAGCTCCTGTGCAGCCTGCTGCCCTGAGAATACCTTTGCTGCTAGTTTGGCAGACCATGCTCTAAGTAAAAGTTGTTATTCAATCAATATTCTGCAGGAAACGAATGTGTTCTATGGCATAATCAGCATAAAATTGTGATATGAATTGAAACTGATGGCAGCATGGTCAGTGCTCAGTAGCCAACTCATGCTCAACTTGCATGTACAGTTCACAGTATGTAGAATCTGTGATTATTTATTTAAAAACCATAGTAGGTTTGCTTATGTAACAGTACCACCAAGTTTCCTGCTCGTATTCAGTCCCATTTCATTATGTAAATGCCCTGAGAGTTCTTGCCAGGATAAAGAACAATTCTGTGATGCAGTTCTGCACTGTGTCACTCCACTCTCAGAGAAAACAAATGTTGCCTGAAATTGCTTCCTTTTTCTCACATTTATGAATGCGGCTTCTGACTTGGGTTGATTCCTCTCAGTTTAAAGCCCTGGCAGTACCATTTGAAACCTGACAAGTTGTACAATAAACTGCCTGATCATCAGCTTGATTTAGGCATTGAGAAGTTTCTTTGGGGGCGTTTTCACAAGCCGATCAATGTGAGAAATGCACCTCTCTAAATTAATGTAGTGCTTTATCTCTATAAGGCTTTGAAATTTCTTCAGTTAATGGTTACAGCACCTTCAGAGTGTCAGGAGGTTTTCGCCCAAGGTGACCATTTGATTGGTTTATTTTAGTTCAGTTTTTGTAACAGGTTTTTGTAGTAATAGTTCTTTTGGTTAGATTATCCTCTAATAAGGTGAAAGTTCAGGTTTTTATTTAAAAATGGGGGGAAATGTAGCAGCATGTTCTCAGAGGAGTAGCAGATCTATTTGCTGATATGTGTTTTGTAATTATTTAAAAATTTATTCAGGTTTCTAGATATATTTTTTCCTCTCAACTCTTCACTTATGGATGAATGTATTTTGAAAACACTAGCTGTGGCCCAATTTCTACTTTCAGGAAAGCAGCACTGAATGTTAGTGCCTACTCTTTCTTCTTAAAAAGTACTCTGCAGGTATGTCCTTGTGATCATGTCAAACAATTCTGAAGCTTGCCTTTTCCATTAAGAAGAGTGTTAAGTCTGCATTCACAAAGCCAATTTTTGACACATTAAGTCAATACTCATGGCAGGCAGTTTTTCCTATTAACAACTATTTGTTTTCCATGTTGATGTGCACAATGTTGCACTCTGCTGAACTCAGCTGGTCACCAATGTTCTGTCTGAGAAGCAAGAAACTTTTTTTCACAGTTATGATACACTGTCCACTTTGTTTGTCACAAATTGCAAATAGTTTAGAAGACTTTTTATTTTCTGGCTTTATATGAAACCTGTAGTTTTTTCTATTTGTTGTTCTGTACTCTATGTTATTGTTTGTAATACCTTGTCTCAGGCATTACAGAGAAGCAAGAGAGCACACGGTACCTTCAGCTGCGCCCTGTGGGGTCTGAGGGCAGAAGCGTCCTTGTTCCCCTGGCCACCCTCAGGCGATTTAAATGGCAGAGGAATGTGAGATAGCAATTAGCTTCTGTTCCTCCACAAATGCCTAACCTCATCAGTGTACCCATGGAAAGGAAATTCTAGAATGAAAAAAAAAATACTTTTTTACTTGTTTTGAATAGGTAAATGAACAGCAAGTGTTCAGTACGTGAAAAGTTTAAGGTACAAGGACTTAAAAGAATACACAAAACTGGGAAAACCTCTGAAAGCAGAATCATAAATTTGAGTAATATAATCAGTGGGTGGATAGGATGAGGAAAGAACTGTTGTAATCTTTTATGAAGTTTAGCTACAAGACTGTTTTTCATATGAACAGAAAAAGATTGGCAGTATTTTGCTCAAACGTGAGAGCCTAGAATTTTTGTCTGTCTGCCTTGTTGCAGTGTAGAAGGACTTTTGTCTTGGACATTAACATATAGTATTTCTGGAGTGGCAGAATACACCCACTGAAGCACAAACTTTAACAGAGTTAGGACTCTCACATGTGGACGATAGACAAGTTCAAGCGCTTCTTGGAATTTTCTAGAGTTTTAAGGTTTTTAGTATAGACAAAGTGAATCACTCAGAATAATCATTATTTGATTTTTGTAAATAAATTCTTCTTATAAAATGCTTAGTATTTTGTAGAATTGAAAATAAATCTCCCACATGTATCTGATGCCTTCAGTGAAGTTTCTAGGATATCATATGTATGTAAAATACATTGTTCGCAGTAAAAAGAAAGTGCATTTTTTTTTCTTTCCCTTTTATGTGCACTTTATTCTTACTCCATTTAATAGGTAAAATATTGGAGGTGAGAAAGCGTTGCAATTATTTTGTTATCGCAATGAGTCAGTAACATTAGACGTGAAACTGGAATCTTTGTTCATATCTGGTAGCTTTTTACAGTCAGTTCAGCAGAAGCTAAAAAATTCATTTTACTTCAACACCATGACTAGTTTGGGGGCAGCTTTATGCGGATGGCAGCTATATGCATATACACGGCAAAGCTTGTGGCTATTGGTGACAGTGTATGGTACTCGTGGTACGTAATTTCCTGTGTCAGGATGTGCTCTTTTTATGGAGCAATTTGTAGGTAATCTACTAGGTAAAAATTTTAATTTAAATGCTCTCCAGCATGGTCATTAATGTGGAAACAATGCAAGAATGTAGAAACAGACAAATGTCAGGTCCATGTGCTGCCAGACTCTATTCTCCAATTTCTTATTCCTGGTTTCTTAGAAGACGTGGTGAGGGCTTCCTTGTGACCCACTTTCATCTGGAGGTGTGCTGCCCTTCAGGGTATACACTTAAAGAGATAAATTGTGTCCTTGTGTCCCTTGCATTGCTACCCGGTATGGACAAACCAAGAGGATGGGGCAACTAAAAAGATTAGGAAACTCAAACACACAAAAGAACTGCAGTGTCTCTTTAATAATACAATCTTTACCTGCTTACAGTATAGCATGGGTGAAAGAAAGCAATCCCCTGCTGAAATATTTACTTCCTTGGGAGAGCAGAGCGTAGATTACAAAGAAAGAAAACTGCCAGGTGACACAGTATCTAAGGTGATGACTTCAACAAAAGTAAAATTTTGACTCAGATTCATAGTGACTGCACATAGTCATGTAGTGACTGTGGCCTGAAAAAAACATGTGCCTTTGCAAATCCAGCAAAAAGGCTTTTTTTCTTGAGATCATGGGAAGGATTTGTTAAAAAACTTAGAAATCATCAGTCCAAGTTATTGGTTTCACTGCCTGCCAGTGGCCATAATTACAGTGAATAGTTTGGAGCAAATAATTTTTCTGACAAATTTCTTTTTCACCTCATGAAAAATCCATGAGTAGTTCACATGCTCTTTGCATTTGTTTGTTGTTAATATTTATTTATTTGTTCTTGTGTGGCTTTCTTTGGCTGTATAAGTCACATGGTATGGTTTGTTCTTTCTTTTTTTGTTTTGTATGTGTTGGTTTTTTTTTTCATTTGCATTCTTTAATCCTGGTTGTACATTTATACATTAATAAATACTGAGCGTCTGTGTGTTGAACAGTCGTATCGCTTGCTGAATATATTTCTTAGATGGTCTTCTCTGCATGTATGCTTTTGTCTTCTTGAGCCTTCACTGCTAGCACTTGTCTCCTCATGGTCCACAGTGTATTCACTAAACTTTCCATAGTTTCCATTTGAATGCTCTGTGCTGTCTGTGTGTTTTAGTTACTGAAGTTCTGCTCTGGTTCTGAGGCGCTCCATCCATTTTTGTTTGGTTTGCTGTTGTACAATAACCTTTGTGAAAAAGACATGATGGGGGATTAAATATTTGTAACTTCTGCAAAGAAAGGCATATAACTGGTTCATGATTTGTTACACTGCTATATTCTTTACTGACAACATCTTTCACAGTTTCTACCTTGAAAGCTGTGTTGCTGTATCACTGAACATTTAAGGATTCCAAGTTACTAATCAAGTCCATACTTCGGCTATTGATTTAAAAATAAATAAATAAATATTATTTTTCTCTTTGGACATAGGAAAAAGTAGATATTTATGGAACTCTTTCTTAACTTGAATTGTTTCAGGAAGTTTACCTAAAGAATAAGTCTGAAGAAGATTGTGTTTCAAAGAGTCTTACAAAGGAAAAAAAATGACTTCTCTTTAGTACAGGCTTAAAATGATTGTACTTCTTTTAACAAGCCTTTATTCTAATAAATATACCCAGGAATGATCTAGTCTAAAATGTTGTTCTTCATCGTAAGCACATTTCACTTTTGCTATAGTTGCACCTTCTCATTAATAGAAGGATATAGTAGGCATTATGGAATGCATCTGTGTTCACAGAGCTGAATAGACTTTCTCTTTTATTAGATATGAAGAACTTAATATATTTTCAGTAACCCTGACTCGTGCTAATCTTTTTTATTTTGGTTTTACAGTTTGTGCAGAATCAACAGAGGACTACTCTGAATGTCCTACAGGTACTCCAAATTTTTTTGGCAGCTCCTCCAGGAAGACAGGTCCAGTCTAGCATGTAATTAATGCTAGTGATTCCACTCTGATCTTTTCACTTCTTTAATGTGCATCTCTGACTGAGAAGGAGATAATAGACAATCATGTAAGGAAATCCTTGATTATGGCTTGATTGAGCTTGTGTGAGCTCTAGAGAGCTAGTGTTGTCATGGTTTCCAAGCGATTTAACGTATGACATTTTTACATAGACAAGATGTTAGATAGCCATCCAAAAAATTGTAATTTGGATTATGTCTAATCCCTCTTTGAATGTCAGATCAGGTTTATTTTCATAAACAATGAGTAACCAGGTCTCATATTAGAAGCTATAAAAAACATACTGTCTTCCACCAAACTTGCAAAACAGAGGACTTGTCTGGATAGAAAAAAACTCTCATTCAACACAAGAAGCAGATTTGCAGTTTTTAGCAATGCATATTGGCAAAAAATTCCAAATCCTCTCAGCTTGTAGTCACTATATCTATAATAAACTGCAATTATTTAAAAAAAAAAATAAAAAAAAAAAAAAAATATTTAAAAAAAAAAAAAAAAAAAAAAAAAAAAAAAAGAAGAAAGATCCCATTGCTCTGGGATCGGTAGTGTCCCAAAAATGCACAACATCAGTATATCAACCCTGGCTGAAATTTCAACAAAACATAGAATCAAAGTTTAATATAGGTGGGAAGAGACATCTGAAGGTTAGCTGTCCAACCCACTGCTCTGAGATGGTCCAAAGTAAATCAGGCTGCTGCCCTTGAATTTCCCTATACGGAGGAGCTGAGGCAATAATAAAATACATTATAAAACCTACTTAATACTAGGTCCCTTTCAACATGAAATGCACGTGATGCTTGTTGGTCTATAGTTTGTGTATTTTGGGAAACTGGGGTCATGTGTTGCAGTTTACCTAGACAGATGTGATTTGAATTCTCTCAGCTGATGCTTTGGGACACTTGAGGGTAGTATATATGATCACCAAAATATGTCACAGCTCTGCATGAAAACTCTGGTGCCTTTCTATATATCTAAGCAAAAGTCGAGGAGAGAGGAGGGCACTGTGAAACTGGCATTTTTACTAAAGGGGGAAAAACCCTACATCCCTGCCAAGAAGTACTTAGGTTTTTATATTCCTGATGTCTAATTTCTCCAAATGGACTTTAAGATTTTAATTATATTTACCAGCAAGGAAACAGCTTTTCAAGTATGGCAAGTTTGCTCATTTTCATGATCCTAATATGACATCTTACATTGACACCTTTAATCAAACGTTATCTATTTTGTGACAGCATGGTATATGCCTAAACATGCCAGGTCTTGCCAGTATATAGAGAAAAGTAGCTGTCGTCACTGCCTAAAGAACTGTCATACCAGTGTGTTTTGTTTTATTTTTCCACACGTACATATATTTTCAGAGGATAGAAAAGAGTGGGTAAAGGATAAAATGTAGGTATGGAACATAAGAGAGAATATTTTATAGTTTACTTGCAGCACAGCGATTTTAATTGTATTGCTGGCAATGCCACTGCCTGCTTTTTCATAATGCTGCCTTTCCACAGCAATGCGTTGCGTGGGTGGCTGGGTGGATGAGCAGCCGCTTATCCCAGAGGGGTCCTTAGCGAAGGAACCCCCGGCAGTGCCTCTTGGCACACTCGCTGGCTTTGCCCTCTCACACCCGTGCCATGGAAGCACGCAGCCCCTCTCACACGGGGCTGGCTTGCCCAGGCGCGACCAGAGGAAGAGAGGCGGCCTCCGTATGGAATTCCGATGGTGTTCATTCAAAAGAGTCCAGGATGGAGAGAGGGGGCTTCCCCTCGGGACTGACTTGTAAAGGGGTCCCGAGGGGGGCGTGGTTATACAACAACGGCCAGTGGGGAAAAGGATAGAGGGGAACGGGGGGCTGGATTACATCCTTGTAGGGGATCTACAAGATTCGATGAGAGAAGCCATTCTCGCAGAGCCAAGGGGGGACCTTCAAACCTTGGAGTTGGCCCACCAGCAGGCCAACCCTGCACCTGGGTCCCTCGGCCCCCCGGCCACCTCAGCTGTTGGTTCAGTTGCTGCAACACCACAGGCCATACATTTAATATTTAAAGAGATACCATATCAGACAAATATTTCTTTTTCCCTTTTCTTCATTTAACACCTTCTGGAGTCTTTATTCATACAACTTCATCTATACAGAGATCACAAGTGCCAGAGGAGTCTGTCTTTCCTGCTGTCTTAATTCTTTGCCCTATGTGAAGCAACTTTCTGCTGCTATGCGAGAGAGTGTTGTTTCCCCAGTTGTTTGTAGTTTTCCTGAGCTTTAGGTAGCACCTTGCTCCTGGTATTGTCCTTCTTTTTCTTTGGAAAAACACAGAAGTCTCTTTCTCTGAATTTTAAGAACCTTAAACCAAAATATTGGGGCACATTCCATATCCAGCTTTTGTGTATTGGTAAGTACAGACATCAGTATAGTTCTGGAAATAGTTTTTTTTCCAACAGTGATTTTTTCAGAGCCAGCAGAGGGAGCACAATAAAAAAAGTAATTGCACAGATATGTCTACTTGTCTGTAGTCTAAGAATATTTCTTCAGGTATGTCAGTGTTGCAAGTCCATTTTACTGGTAAGTGAAGTGTGTGGTGAGGTGGGGGAGCATAAATACAGGAAGTAGAAAGACAGGGACAAGGCCAGTTTTCAAAACAAGAAATAATGTTCCTTATTTTCTGTAGCTGCCATTGAGAATACAGGAATAAATGACAATATTTTGTGCTGGAATACTAGATAATCTGATGTAGTTGCTCAAGTAATTTAGTAGCCTGTAGAATCCTTGTTTCCGCATGACAGAAATGTAGTATTTACTGACTTAAAAAAAAAGTCTTACTAATTTGATCATTTGGTCATTAATACTGATTGAATCAGTAGGTTGGAGGAAAATCAGGGAGATAGGTTGTACATCCTTTGTTAGGAGGAGGTCTTTTGGTTATACATGCACATAGATCATAGTGAACACTTCAAGTCTGACTGTTGCTTATAGACACAATTGGAGCCATATTCTACTGGATCTGTTCCTTTGGTTTCAAAATTGTTCTCAAAGTAGCAGTCATTTCCCAACTTTTTGTTTTGGCATTTGAGTGACTCAATTACTGGGTACTATTGTAATGCATAGGGATAACAGGAATGAGAATATAATTCATAAACCAATGGAATTGGTCCTCATCCATTTCAGTGTTTTAATCCCTTATCCTGTAAGCTTCTTTTATGTGTCCTGGTGCAGTTCCCAACAATGTGGTTATTGTCATAGCTGATAGAACTGTTCATAATTTTCACATGTTATTTACCATTCAGCAGAGGAGCACACACCTTTCTATGACTGACAAGCACTCTCAATCCTGCAGGGAATCAAAATGGTTGGCAAGTGGTTATACCTTCTCCTGCTCTTCAGATGTTAAATTTGATATATCCATTGGAGGCAGCACCACACAGTCAGCTGAGCAATGGGAGAAGAGCTATACACGATGAAGACTCTGGTTATGAGTACATCACTTCGACTTGGTTTGATTACTTAGGCTTCCCTAGTAAAGTCAGTGTTGTGGAACTTGAAAAGCAGTCCATTAGTTAGATTTTTCTCTTTTCATCTAAATTCAAGGTTTACTTGAGTTAACCGAAGATCTGCAGCTGTAACAGCTTGAGTTGACCAAATCACATTACTGGGTTGGCTCAGCAGTTTGAAATTCAGCATCACTGCTACTACCTTCTAGAACAGGCTCACTGCCATTCTCTAAGTGCACTGTAAAGCCTTCAGTCGTGATTAATGGTCAATGTGTTGATTGCTTTAATCCAGCATGTCAGTTATGTGCCTCTGTAGCACCTTCTTTCTACTGTCAGGCTTGTTGGGATCTGTGTGCCTGAGATGTAGCCTGAGGCATCTGGCTTTTTAGCTGTGAAGACAGGATTTCCAAATTAAATGGAAGAATGCTAATCACTTAATGTCCTTGTTTGCTCCTTTTTAAACTTTGTAGACTAGACAGTTAATCAATTATTTGAAATGATGATTCCTGCAATGCTCCCATATGAACACCAGCAGGCTAAGAAAAGTCAGTGGGCAATCTTGTAATAAGATTTTGAAGTGGTCAATTATTTCATTTCTTACACAATCTTGGCAACTATAATACACTGGCAGTCTGTGTGCAGACGGTTATTCCAATTTACTCAAGAGTCATCAGTAATATGTTTGTAGTTTTGTGTAACTGCAAGATGTACAGCTTATTCTGGGGCACACTTGAAATTCTGGTGTATACTTGAAATTGCCAGGAATTATCTTGGTAGTTCTCTGATTTTTCTAAGGTGCATACTAATCATGGGTGACACTTACAGGTTCTGGTAAAAGCAGTCTGAATACTCCAAATAAATTAGTCCTGTGTGAACTTCTGAAAATTATCCAGTTCTTCTGGGTTAAAGCAGAGCTGGTGATGGGATTTTTCAGTCGCTGTCTCCACAAAGAGACAATGAAGTAAATGTTATAGCCCAGAGAGATCCAGTGGTTGGAAAAAAATTACAAGATCAGAAGAGTGTATTGAGGCTTTTCTTTCCCCAGCTGTTCATGGTGGAGTTTCTTCCACTTCTTCCAACTCAGGAGCTGTGGGGAGCCACCATGTATGTATGCAAGGTTAGTGACTACCATGTCCTTCCATCTTCAGTGTGATTATGGTACTAGACTGAAAATTACTGTTATGTGAAGGCATTATAGGCACTATAAAAAAGAATGCTATACTGTGTACTTCTTGTACACCCAGCCCACATTTCACTCTTTTTGTACAAGCCTGTCTTGAACAAAGACACCAAATTCGTATTACTTGTCCTTTGCTGGAAGAATTACCAAGAAAGAAGGCAACACCATGAGTCTCACAGTTAAAAGCATATTCCCTTATCAGGTATCCTGTTAAGAAAACCATCAGTGATTACACACATGCTAGGTGCATCAGGGATTGAGTGGGACAGAGTGGCAGATGTGGGCTGCTCTGAATCCTGTCAGGAAGGAATGATTAATGAACACTAGCTTCAGCTGAGGCTAACCTTTGGAGAGCCGAGCAGGACATCTGCAGAACTGTCAGAGCTTGACAAGGACAGAGCTGAACAACCAATTATTCCACCATCACTAAGGTGGGCTGTCAGTTTAATCCCAGACATTCACTTAGGCAAGGACAGGGAAATTTCTCCTTTACATAGCAGCACTCTGTTGTGACCTTAACTATTTCTGTACTGCTGAGGGGAGCCATGGGGTAGCACCACATATACAGGAACCCCTGGAAGGAGAAAGGGTAGAATAGTCAGAAACCTTGTGTTAAGTGCCACTGTGCCAAGAGTTATAGTGGTTCTCTACTCAACAGTAATGACACATGGAAATTCTTGTGATTTTAGAAAATGACGAATACAAAATTGAATATTCTGCAGACACTCCAGTACTAGTCACCGATGTTGTCAAAGTTTTGTTGTGACAAGAAAAACTGGTAATTGCCAACACATTCTGACTTGACCATACTGAGCTGTGTTTGTCCTCCACAAGAAGGCTGAGGATGGTTGTCAACAGCTAGTGGTGTTCTAAAGACTAAGAGGAGCCTTTCAGCTGGCTGAGTGGGAGCCAGAGTCAACCCAGACTGGGACATCTGGTGCAGGTTTAGCTGCAGACATGCACCTACACTAAAGGTACCGGTCCAGTTTTTGGTTTACACTAAAAGCATCTGTTTTGTTTTGTCACACAGTACAGGAAACTGTCACAGATACTTTCAGTGCTACCAGTTTTTCCCAAGTGGGTGGGAAAAAATGCAGCTTTGGTACACCTCTGGAGGAAGCTGCAGCATAGCCTTGTCTTGTTGATTTCTTTCCTAAGCTCTTTGTATGCTCAATGAACACAGAAAATGTAATTGCCACTGCACCTCTCTCTCTAGATTCTCCCTGTAAAGCATGATTTTTGTCATGTTTAATTAGGACATTCAGTTTGTAATTGCTTTTATCTGGGAAATGCATTATTGTCACAAAAAGAGGACATGAAAAGTCTTGAAAATTTTGAAGTAGGATTTTGCAGTTAAAAAAAAAAATCTTACTCTCTTATGGTTCGTTTTCTGAGTATGTTGGAGAAGTTTTTGTAGAAAAAAGAGATGATGAATCCCATCTCTTTTACACCTGTCTAAGTATATTTTCAAATATGTTTCTGTTATGCAGAAATTTTGCTAATGAACTCCCAGTTGAGGTTTAGGCATTATAGCAATGTTCTAGATAGCAGAGAGCTTATCTGAATGAAGATAAAATACTTTTTCATGGAATTATATTTGCAAGTTGCCTCCAGTACATGCCAGCTATAAAAAGATGGTATACCTATCATTGCACCAGAAATCAGTTTTAAACCAGCAGAAAATGTTTGGATTTTTGATCGGGGCAGCTCTGCTGCACCAAAAGTGGAGAAAATCTTCTCAAAAATTCTGCTAAAACTGTAATACAGAGACTTATTACTTTAACCATGCAAATGTTTCTTGACGTGGTGAATTCTGTCAGCGTCTGAATTTTCGTGTGTGTGTGTAGCATTTACAGAAATACATTCCTGTTCCTGTTTGGGAAACACAGGAAGTAGTGATAGCAATCAAAAGAATGGAAACCGGTGTGCATATACCAAGAACTTGCAAAAATTGATAACATATAATCTGTATTGCATAAAAACGTTCTTTGAGACATGGAGATATGCAAAATTTGTTCTTCAATTTCAAATGGTGTCAGCACTCTTGTAGAAGGTGGAATTCAGTTGGTGTGTCAGGGAGGCTGCAAGGGGAACAGGCTTGAATATTGATTATTTGATGCTGAATTGCAACCCAGAAATGTTGAAACAGCATGTATGCAGAACAGTGTTTTCAAAGCTGAGGTTAAGGCCAAAGTGATTGCTCTTCCTGCTTAGGAACGGATTAAATCTGAAATTCCAACATTAACTTCTCCTGCCCTGCAAGACTCATCTTGGAGAGTGAATCTATTGGTTATCTTTTATGTTAGTTGAGGGGTTTAAGGGTTTTGTTTGTTTGGATTCTCTTCACTTATCTTCCTTCTGCACTTTCCATCTGGATTTGCAGGACACACAGTATTTATCATGGTCCAGACCAGGTTTTTATTGCAACAGAAAAAAATAGCAGAAAATAACAGGTAAAATTTTTATTTTAATTACATTTCCTAAAATTAGTTGTACATTGATAGCAATTGTGAAATATTATTCATTTTAACCAAAGTTAGTTGTCTGAGGACATGAGAAATAGACACATGGTACTTTGGTCTAGACTCCTGTCATGGTTTGACGTTAGATTAAATGTCAATCATGAAAATCTTACCTATTTAGAAAAGAGGAAATGACAAGTTTATTCTTTATGTGGTGAAATTTAGGATTATTGAGGAAAATGGGAAAACTTCAAGGCAAAACAGGCTCAGACTTAACAGTATAGAGAAGATTTATTATTAACAGAATTAAAAGTAAACACTAATAATAAGAAATTAAAGCAAACTCTCAGAACAACCCCTCATTTCCAGCACCTCCCTCTTTCCACCCAAATCGCACAAGGGAAACAAAATATGAGGTTTAGTCAGTGTTTTCATTTCTTTATGTTTAAGGAAAAGAGTTTCTTCTGGTGTACCGTGGGACTCTTCCCACAGAAGGTAGTTCTCTGGGAACTCTGGTGTGGTCCTGAACTTTTACAAGCAACAGCCCTGCCCGAATCTGCTGCAGTAAAGAAAAAAAATATCTCCTGTGAATTTTTGCAGTTTTCCCACACTGCCATTCATGGGTTATACCAGTCACGGAGTTTCAGTCTTTTAAGGATGAGCTATTCCAGTCTGAAATCAAAGATTCTCTTCTTCACTCACTGAAAGCCTTTCACAACATATATAAGCTCTGGCACCTCATTTTTACGGGCTGCACATGAATTTCTACATCCCTCCATGCACTTTAATAAATTATAGAGAAAACAGTTTGTAATGTTACCATCTTCACCATTGCTTGTACGAAGAATTTCAGCTTTGGCCGCTAGGAAAGCGCCTCCTCTCTTTCCCTTCCCCCACTGACCTTGTCGCCATGTTGGCTTCGTCCCATGTGACCTCGCTCTCCTTTCTCTCTAGGGAGTCGCCATTTTAGCTCCCCCCCATATGATCTTACCTTCTCTTTCTTTTTTGCGCTGTGAAGTTGGTCTCACTCGGGCCAGGCACCTGAGAAGAACCCGTCCTGTCTTTCACTGTCAGCTGCGTGTGGTGGTTTTGGTTCAGTGCGGGCTGTGCAGGAGTGGAGAGAGAAAGAGGATGGGGGCCTGCTGGCCCCTAGAGAAGCCGCACCACGGTGATCTCAGCTGCAGGGCAGTTCACAGTTGTTTTTTTCGGCTACCTGCAGCTCCTGGGATTGTTCTCCCAGTGACCTGGGCCCCCACACCAGGGGAGGGCCGGGCCCCGGGCCCGCTCCGGGAACAGAGCCTGGGGCCCGCTTCCCTCCCAACTCAGCGGGAGAGCAGGAACATAAGAGGAAAATCCTGCGCCTAGCATGGCTTTAAATATGCACATCGCAGAGGCGTTACCAGATTTTCTCATTTGTCTAACAGCATTGCCCATCAAACCAAATTTTAAACCCATCACAACTGCCTATCTTACAGGCTCTCTTTTCGTGATTTTTGCATTAAAGAACAATGGACAAGCTTCTTACTACTGGGGAAAGTTGACTTAGAAATTCCTAAATTAATTAAGAAAAACAAATCTATTGACTACTCCACAGCTGGAGTTGGTTGCTTGCTCGCCTTCATTTTTTTTGACAGAAGATGATTAATATAGAGGGTAATTCCTGCAGTCTTGTTAATAAATATTCACAGAGACATCCTACAGAGAGATCGGGTAGCTTTGAAATGTGACCCTGAACCATGAGGAAAGTCAAAAAGAGCCAGGAGGAGGTAATCAATTTAAACTAAAAAATTAAATTTGTTATGAAATTTGTTTCTTAACATCTAAATCTTTAATAAAGATAATGGGTATTTTTCTTCACCACAGATTTGAGAAGCAGGTGGCAGAGGAGATTGTCTTGAAAAATGCAAAACTCTGCATATCTAAATAAAGGCAATATAAAATTGTGTACCATAATCAGGCACATATTAATGAAGTGAGCTACTTCAGGAAGGTCCCCAGTCCAGAAAGGATCATTCTCTTGGTTCTTTCTGTATAGCATGCTTCTTCCAGACAAGGCAATGCTGTAGTTCAGACAGCTACAATCACAACTTTTAGGTAGAATTTTTCATGGTTCATATTTTTTGTTAAATTCTTGGAATGATTTTTTTGGTACAAAATACCCAGGAAATGTGCCCTCTAATTGAGGCCACACTCCCAATTGTTCTCTGCCAGCCAAACCAACTCTTGCTAGGCAGTGTTAGACTTCTCAGTCAGAAGCTGCTTCTGAACACAAGTTTAATTCTGCCATTGCTGTGAATGGAAATCAAAGCTTTATGGAATTATGCTTTCTCCTGTTGATCATTTATATTGATTACATAGTTGCTACAGGGCTTCTACATTCGCTGTTTATTAAGTTGCATTATTGCTTAACAATATATAGATGAAGTATCCATACATGAAACAAAATAATTAACTACTGAATGCAATTACACCAATTAGCCTTAAATTTTCACAACTAGAAGGTTTAACTAAGTATGTAATGCATCAATGAATGATTTAACAGAACGCCATAATTCTTTTCTTTTTGCCATAAATTGCAATCTAGGATTTTTTTGCAACTGTAATTGCCTTATCTTCATAAATTCTACAGTCAAACAGAATTTAACTAGTATTGTAAGAGGAGTTCCCAGGAGTAAAAAAAAGAAAACAACAAAAACCCCCAGGTGCTATCAATGGTAATTTAAATAAGAAAAGGCACATTAAGTGGTTCTTCTTTCACTAGTAATAGAAATTAATCAGCTTTTAGCTGCTTTGGAGGTTTTACATTTTTTGCTGTGGTCTGTTTATGTTTTATAATTGTGTCGAAAGTAGTTTTGATTCGATCACATTATCTGGTGTGAGACTTCTGCAGGAAGGCAGAGGTACCTAAGTCAAATGTCAGCCTGCCTGGATATGGAGACTGCAGAGAATCAAGAGTGTAAATTAAGATCCTCCAAATAAGTCTCAAGTGTTGGCAAAGGTTGTGCTACAAGTCTGAAATGTGCTGCTAAATATGGGTCCCCTTGAAGCCAGGAGCGATTGAATGTTCTAAAATAAAGTGTGGCTGCTTTTGAATGTTCCCTGTAAGCAAATTTGCCTCCAAAGGCACTGTACAGACGTGTGTGTTGGTTTGAAAGACAGGTGTCTGCTAAGGAAGGCAGGAGCCTCCCTTGGAATGGAAAATGCAACCCACTTCCCTCCAAATTATTATAATTTCCAAATTAAGGGGCTTTCAGGAAAAGATATGAGAAATAGAAATAACAGTTCTTTACTGATCTATGTCTATCAGGGCAAACACACCCCAATAACGGTGTCAGTAACACCAAACAGAACCAGAACCCGGTGCCGGTAACACCAAACAGAACCAGAACCCGGTGCCGGTAACACCAAACAGAACCAGAACCCGGTGTCGGTAACACCAAACAGAACCAGAACCCGGTGCCGGTAACACCAAACAGAACCAGAACCCGGTGCCGGCCTCTCTCGGCTGTCGGGCCCTTTCCCCTTCGGTGCAGTTCCGCTCACCGCCGGCAGGGGCGCTGGCGGCTCCCGGCGGGCAGGGCGGGTGCGATGGTTCCCCCGCGGCTGCAGGGGGCGCTGTGGCGCGGGCTCGGGGAGCGCGCGGTAATGGCGGCCGGGCCGAGCCGGGAAGGGATGGAAGAAAGGCTCCACAAACCCCCAGGGGCAGCCGATCCCAGCCCCAGCAGGA
>VZTA01019652.1:79787-91227 GCA_013398855.1 Mohoua ochrocephala
CGCAGCAGCTGCGGCCCGGCTCCCGGCCGGGCAGGGGAAACAAGTAGGCTCAGGATCCCGGCGTTTTCCATTGAGGCACCCGAGCAGATGGTGAAAAAGTCCCTCTTCTAGTGAGGTGGGGTGTGAACAAGCTTCCAATGCAATGGCCACTTCAGCGAGCAAGCTCCACTCATGGTAGAAGAGAGGCAGCAGAAGGCAGAACCCCGCAGACAGTGATCTCCCCACGGCGGCCGCAGCTTCTCTCCCCTCTGAATGCCGAGAGAACAAGAGACAGCTAGGGGCTGCCCAACCCCGTTTTCCCAGTCCAAGTCTTGCGGTATCTCTGCCCTCTGAGAAACCCCCAGGTGAAAGAGAGAGTAGCCAGCTGCACCCCTTCCCTGAGCTGTGACTTCTTTTGTCTCTCTTAAGTATCCAGTCGTTATTGTCGCCTAGCAACACGGATGGGGGAAAATGCCTTAAGAGAAAAAAAGAACAAAAGGAGAACTCCTAAAACCCCAACAACATGCTAGTGGAAATTAGTCTATATTCCACCTAAGTTTCATTAAAAATAAAGGAGTAATGAAAATTAAGAAAAAATATCAGTAGAAAGAATTTTCGGGATTGATATCTTTCTGTTATTCAATATGATGCGTGGATGTTGATTTTGGGATTTGTCCAGCTTTATTACTAAGTGTCAGCGATGGCTTCCCCTTTGACGATCAGAGCCATAAGTGCCATAAGGAGCTGGTCACCTCAAGGTCATAAAGTTCCTGGAATATCTTCCTCCTAGAGATGACCAGTACATGGTTAAGCCAACAAAACAGATCTTCACTGGGATTTAGGTTCTCACTATAGAGGCATTTTTCTGGTGTTAAGGAGAACTAATGTTCACGTTCTTCCGAATGCACATCTGTGCAAGGTTACTGTTAGAAATATGGAAGCATTATGGTCCCCCATCTGTGATTCAGCTAATTAATTTAGCTAGTTAAATAATTTTTAGCTCTTGAGTTGTATATTCTGAGAGACCTTCATAAGGTGTTTTGAGTCTTCTTGAATTTCCCCCCCCCCGCCCTTTGCTGTAAAAGTAAGTGTTCTGAATATTTTTGTCCTAATACTAGTGAGTCAAGAGCTAAGAGAAGGCAGAGAGACACTCTTGCTAAGGGTGCACAGCAGTAGGATGAGAGACAACGAGCACAGTTTGGAACATGGAGCATTCCACTTAGATACAGTAAAATATCTTTATTATTTTTTCCTAACCCTGATGGTAAATTTTCATCCTTGGAGATGTTCACAAAATTTGACTAGACAGATACCTAAGCAAGCTGTGATCTGACTAGACCTGCTTTGAGCTGAGATGGGGTCCAGATGACCTCCAGAGGTCCTTTCCATTCCAAGCTAACTCAGAATTCTGTGATTCATTGAAAGCACAGAGATATGGTCTGATGCGTGACACACATGGATACAAGTGGCTCTTGAGGTGAAGTGTTAAGTTCTTTACTGTATGTTGTCCAAAAGAACTATTTGAGAGAGTTGCGGGAATTTAAGGGTATAAAATGCATGTGGGATCATCAAACTGGATTGCAGAGAAATTTTTCTTTTTTTAAAAATCCACAAAAGCTACATAAATCAGAAAGATTAATAGAAGTCACCACAATCCTGAGGAGGTCTCCAAGAGAGATGGAAATAAATCCTGGAGCAGCAGTTTCCATGCTTTCCTGCATGGGCCGTATTGTAGGGTGCAGAGGGAGATATGGGTGGGTTGTGTTGTGTTATTGCACACAGAGAGAGGGAGAGATGATGCCTGAGAGGACCCATTTGAAGTGCTGTCTGTGGATCAAATGTTCTTGCAGACCACAGCTGGATCAGCAGTAGTAGAAAACTTCCTTTTGTTTCCATTGAAAGTGGAAGTAGCTCCTGAAAGTGAACCACCTAAAGCCAGAGAAATTAAAAGAAGGAAAGCACTTGGAATACTTCAACAAAAATGAGTGGGCAGCAATCTAGAAAAAATTAATTCATTTTATGTGCTCAACATATTTGCAGTGATATTTAATTACTGTTATGAGAGCTTGGAAAATCTGAAGGTAAGTACACTTAAATTCCCAGTAAGTGAACACTTTTATTTATGTTGAAAAGAGTTGTCCTGCTTTTCTCTTGATTATGCTGGCAGAAGGAACGTGACATAAACAAGGAGGCTGCCTCCTTCTATCACAGCAAAGACTGTATTTCCTCAGAGCCTTAGTTGTCGGCTTCTTAATTTTTGTGTCAGAATAAATTTCATTCCACTTGATTTAGGTCATGACTACAGAAAAATTTTGAACAGAGTAATGTGAGAGAAATCTGGTACTCCCAAGTTTAGGCAGCGTGTCTGAAGGTATTGCAGTGGGCCCAACACAATTCATAAGGGGCCTTTTCAGCCTGGGTGAATGAAAAAATCAAATCTGGCAGAAAATACCAAGATCCTTCTGTCTTTTCTTAGTAATTTATTAACACATAATAGAATTTACTCTTGTAGCTAGAATAAATGCACTTGGGAACCAAAATGTTGTTTGGACTCTAGTTTATCCAAGCACAGAACCTAGAATTAATCATTGGGATAGAGAGATTACTTTCTTTCTGTAGGTTAAGACTAAGAAGAGACAAAGGGACATATTTGTTGGTTGACCTCTGGACCTCATACAAAATATAGGGAGAATAGTGATGAATCTCCAAAGCCTGCTGGCACAGTAAAGTGCTTGGTATTCTATGAAAAAACCGTCATGTATTCCCTAAATAGTTCATTTTGTTTTCTAAAGTTCTGAAAAACTCTCTTTATTGAAATGCATGTTGTTGCATCGATTTTTCTAAAATACATCTTGTTATCTTTTCTTTGGTAATTGGTGACTGGTAATGACTTTGGCAATTTAACGTGTTCTTGCAGACTCTTTTCCCATTCCCCTAGATAACTGAAGTCAGGAGAGAGGGCCTGTCTGTCAATCTCTGATGCCTGTCAACTTGGTTGATTGACAGGTTTTTGTCCCACAATAGAGACCATTTCTGCAGCCCCCATTCTGTTATTTTCTTCTTTCTTAATACTTGTGGGGGATGGTGTTTGCCTTATAATCTGTGTTTAAAATCCAACTTGGAATGAGGCCAGCTCCTAAGAAATTATCACAAAGTCTTCTTAGCTTTGCATCAAGAAAATTCTCTGGAGAGTTTCATAAGCTGTGATTCCACCTTTCAAAATTACCTTTGCTCAAAAACTAAGCTTCGTTGTTCCTCCAGAATCCCCTTCAAAATCCAACAAAGAGAGTTTGAGGTCTGCCTAATATGTTTTGATATAAGAAAAGTAATTTGTTTGTGCTTTACTTTATTTGGGAAGTTCTTCCTTGTGGAATAACTGTCATAGAAATTTTTGTGTGTAAGAAACGTAGGTAAAATATGTGAGCCTGGGAGCAGAGAAGGGGAGGGATATTTGCTATATGAGGAATAACTCTGAAACAGAAAAGAAAGAAAACTTCTAAAAGGAAAGTAATGTTCCTCCCCCAAATCATGCATTCTTACAAGCATTCTAGTCACCTTGGCATTAATTCACTTAATTGGGAATTAGCTTTGTGCATTAGGATTGAGTTGTACTTAAAATTTAAGACTTTTTTTGATGGAAGAAGAGAGTGTGAGAACTGGTTTGTCTATTAAAAAATTATGTTAGATTTTGTGAAAAAAAATCGCATTTTATTCAAAAGCTAAAATTCTTTTAATTTTAAAAATGAAAAACAATTCAATGTGAGTATAAAATCAGTTGTTGCTACCATGATTTGTGGAAATCAGTAAAGCTTCTGTGTCAGTTATCTGGCTGTAGAATCAACAATACTGATGTCATTCCACTTGGTGTAATTTGAATAGGACAAATGAAACCAGGGTTGAAGAACTGCCGTATTGAAATCTGAAGTACCTCAAAAGAAATATACTTACAAAGAAATAACCCTATCATGGCAATGTTATTCTGATTAATCAAAATATTAAATGCACCTGTTGACTCTTACAGATATTCTCCTGGTCCCAGTACTCATGCAGCCAAGGTCTGAACAGTGTGCTGAGCAAATGCCAGTGTGTGTCTTGGGATTGTTCACTTATTTCACATTCACTGTTTAGAGGTTGAGGAGTCTGTTATAGACATAAAAGAGGCCGATGCAAGACTTGAATGCTTTTTGGGGGGGAAAGGGCTGTTTGGTTTGTTGATGCTTCTTTTTTTCCACTCAAAAGGATGTGTTCAATAAAACTGAGATACTTCTCCTCTGGTAACACTGTGTTCATAACAATTGAATTCATAACAATTGAGTTTGAACATAAAGAATAAACAATAGCTAAATTTGGGGTTATTGTTTCCTCTAATAACAAGTCGAATAAACTAATCAGTTTCCAGATAGAGTCCAATAAGCTGGCAGGGAAATTGAAATAGATTGAAATAGAGCGAGCATGTGGATGTGTGTATGAATATCCAGTTCTTTTACACAATATGGACCTTGTGATCTTGAATCCCATTCTTGCTGTATAAATAGCTGGGTACCCTCAATTCTTTAAACGTGTAGAGCACTCAGTATTTCAAGAGAAATAGTCCTGTATATTCTCAGTTAAATGTCTCAGATGATGTCTCTGCTGCAGCATGTACTAACCTGTTACTTTTTGGCCGTGTGAACTGATGATGACAAGGGGCCCACAGTGTTGAAGAAAAAAATAAATGACAGATGCAGCTGACACACTAGGAGAAATCTCCTATTTGCTTGGGGAGGGCAGGGAAGAAGGAAGCAAATGTGGGAAAATGTATAAGTCTTGGGCTTTTTCTGAGGTCTTCAGTGCATGAATGAGTATATAATACATTTCTCCATGCCTCAAGAAGAGAAAAATAGAAAATACTCCAGTATGATAGAAAGTGTTTGAGTGATATACCCTGTGCATCTTGGGTCTGTCTAGCTGGTTGTGTTTGGATGTTGCTAGCTTTTATTCCGAAGAGTTACAAAGACTAGTTCAGGATAAAAATTAACTCATTCCCCACAGTACTTTCTGCATAAAGTGGCCACATCCTCTACATCAAGGAATACAGGAATACAAGGAATGACAATTTTTAAGGAACTAAGAAAAACTACATCTCCACTGTTTAGCGTGCCACGTAGTCGGCAAAGCGAGCTGGCAGTGGCTTGTTCAAGGAATCCCTCTCACAGAGAAATTCTCGTGTGCTATGCTGCAGCACTGCCACTTATCAATCCTCGCCTGTGCAGCCAAACCCACGAATGCTGATGAATCCACGCGCCACTAGAGAAGAGAGGTGGCCCTCGGCCAGGAAAGTCCAAAGGATCTTTATTCAGTGAAATCCCGGTGCCAAGAGAGAAGGTGGTCTCTGAGGACCGGTGTAAAAAGGGGCTCGAGGGGGCGTGGTTACATAAACTTCAGCCAATAAGGAGACAGGGGAGCAGGGGGTAGGTGACATCCCTATACCGTGTCTCAGTCCGCACTTCTGGTTGGTGAGCTACTGCAACACTCCACTACCGTTTTCTTTTCAGGGGAAATTCTCTCCTGTCCCTGCTGAACAGTTCATTCAACTTGCCAAATGTATGGTTAAGGGAATGTTGTAATTTTCTAAGCTTTGGAATAGGGGGCGGTAAGGTCACAGTATTGCTTGAAAATTTTTGTTCTACTACTGCTGGAGTACATAGTGTTAAAGTGATTTGGAATGACTGCATGTTTGCTTTTGATTCAGAACTTACCTTTCATCCTGTGATAAGCTGGTGTAGCTAGAATGCCTGCTGTTGCAAGAGAGTTGGTGGTGGACAAGGTGTAGAAATTGTGATCACCCAGTTAAAAGAAGACCATTCTGAAATGTGGGTGGTATTTTTGAAATGTCTTCTAAACCTCACTATGCATTTAAAATAGATCCCACTGTACAAAGAATGGCAAAAATCCAATTTATGCTTTCCCATTTGAACACAGAGGAGAAGCTTATAGACATACACAGAAACACCCATCATGTGGATTTCTTGCAATCATGGGAATCAGGAGGCAAAGTCTCGTTTGTGCTGTCAGTGGTACCAGCCTGATGCGCCAGCTCTGTGGAGATCACTGTCTTGATCCTTATAGAGAGGGCTACAGAATATGCTTTCTACACCTGTGGAATTGCCAAACCCTTTCCTAAACTGATAAGGTAGAATAGTTTTAGAGGCCATATTCACATCTGTCTCAAATCTCTAGAACAATCATTTAGCCTGGCATGGCGATGGCCTCTAAATTATTTTTGAGTCATCACATCAATGGTGCCCTTCAATTGCAGATGTTTACTTTATCTACAGCAATACCTCTTGTGTTATGTATGCCCTACTGGATTTTTATGTGCGATTCCATTCATTCCCCAACCTCCAGTTTTTCTTAATGACTGCAATAAAGGTACTACTTACTTTTCAGATTTATTTATCATGTGCCTGTATTCCCAGATGTAGCAAGTGGGAACTCTTGTTTTAATCCCCATGCAATTTGGGTTTTTTGCATAACTGCATGAGATCTTTTTTCTCCAGAACTAAGCAGACCTATACTCCAATTATGCCTTGCAGTTAATTCCTGCTGGCCTGGCACCATTTTTATGACCTATCTTTGGATTCTTTCTCTTCCTGCTCTGTTTCTGGGATAAAGCAAACAAAAATTAAACCAGTATTCTGGGCAAGGCCATACTATTGATTTAAACAGTGGCATTATTATTAGCACTGTGGGTTTCTGTCTAATTCGGTAGTTTTGCTTTTCTGACTGTGCTGCACTTCAGCAAAAGACTGTAGGGTTTTCCTCTCAACTGAGAACTCTGAAAGATAGCTGTGAAAAGGTGAATGCATCATGTTAAAAAGATAAAAACATTGGTGGAAAGTTCCAGATGTACAAGAAAATGATCTAATTACAGGCTTTTGTCAAAAGAGTTCATGAAGCAAAGGTGCAGAGAAGATGGCAGAAAGAAGAATGAAAAATAGCTGGTAAGTAGAGATATTCATATGAAAAAGTGTGTGCCTATACTCAGAATGTGGTTGGTAGTGGTTGGAGCTTCAGTATCTCTTGCTGGAAAGTGGTCCTTGGTCTAGCACTGGCATCTTCAGCAGTGTGCAGTGTTCTGACTACTGCACTGTGATGGGCTGTATCATGCCTGGATGTGTCTCCAGCCCTTAAGTGATCTACTGAGGTTTTCTTTGCACAACCAGAAGTCTCCATTGAATTCCACAAACCAACAGCCCTCAGTTCTGAAATAACTATAAGTTACAGCAGTTTAAGTTAAATCAATATGTTGTGTAAAATTTAGCATTGGCTAAACAACTGTGACAGTTCATACCAACCAGAACTTCACATGAACCTACCGTAAGGTACAACTGAAACATCTGATGTCTTGGTTATTTCACCATGCATCATTCTACACTCTGGCTAGACGCTCTTACATTTATTACTTGCAGAAGGAGCATTTAACTGATTGTCACTGTGTGAATATGATGATGGAAGCCCTGATTTTGCACACAATGAATATATTGATAGATTTATCTCATTTGCTGTACTTGTTTGTCATGTCTAAGGACACTAATGAGTTGGTTTTAGGGACTAATGAGAACTGTAATGGCTAATGGATATTTACAGCATTGCTGCATTTTACCACCTAATAATGTGAACACCAACTTCAGTTCTTTCAAGTCTTTAATTGTCAAGATGGGAATCTTTAATTACATTTCATCAGACAATAAAAATCTCAAAAAAATCCACTACAAGACATTGGTGATTCTGCTGGAGTTGCTCTGTTAGACAATTTCTTTGAATGCTACACTCTTAAGCAATAAATTCCTGCAAAAGTCTTTGAGAACTAACTTTAAAACAGATCCATCTCAAACTCAGATTTATTAAATTTGTTTCTCCTTTTGCATTGATTCAACTGTGAAAAGAAAAAGATACACTGACAAGCTTTTAACTTTTTAAAGATATTTTCAAACTGTGTTTCAAATAGGGAATATTAACTGGGGGAAAAAAGTGTTTCCCTTTGTCATAATAGTCCAGATTTGTAGATAACTGGAATGGCATTTCTCTGTTCTGATTTGAGCATCTAAAAACTAAGGCATGTGCTCTCAGGCAGAGTTCTGGGCTGTCTGTGGTTTGGAAAGAGGATACCTCCTGAAGGTAAGACATTCTGTCTTAAAGTAGAGCTCCAAAAGGAATGGAGCAATTTACTCAGTCCATCTTGGTTGCCTGATCATTATTTCTTGTGGAGAGCCATATTTTCACTGACTCACTGTTCCATGTTACACAGATATTGTCTGACTTACCTGACCCGTTAAGCATTTTCAGATGTGCCTGTGTTTCACTGAATAATCACTGCTCTCAGAAATAAAGAAGTTAAACCAACAAAGCCTGAGGTATTTTGCTAGAGAGTCTTGCCTTTTTGATTACTTTCTCAATAGTCATAGCAACAACTCACCATTTTGGGGGCTCCATATTCCTTTACATGTGCATTTGAAAGGTACTTGCAAACACTGTTTCTTGGCTCAGATTCACTGCAGAATTTGTACGTGCTTCTTACTCTCGGTTGGGATGTTCAAGGCAAAAGGCTGTCCTGGTTTGAAAGACAGGTGTCTGCTAAGGAAGGCAAGAGCCTCCCTTGGAATGGAGAATGTAACCCCTTTCCCTCCCAATTATTATAATTTTGAAATTAAGGGGCTTCTCAGGCAATTATATGAGAAATAGGAATAACAGTTCTTTACTAGTACATATAACAAGGCAATAATACAGAAACACCGGCTTAACCTGACAGAGTCAGGATACGACCTGACACCCTGCCAGGCAGGGTGGTGGTAGCAGGCCAATTAAGTGGTGGCTGCAGTCCTCTTTGAAGTGATAGAAATGGTTCTGTCAAAGCGGTGATCCTGTAGAAGGGTCTGGTCTTCACCTGAACATCCAGAGGTGGTTATGTAGCTCTTGTCCTCTAGGAATCCAGTAGATAAGGGCTGCTTGTGGTGTTCCAATCTCAGATTATATCCAGGTGGGAACACTTGGTTCCTCCCCCTGGGTGGAGCATCTCACAATGGGATGATGTCATTCTATGAGTCCTGCAGTGAGGTTCGATGGCCCATTAACAGGAGATATCCCTCCGGAGGGAGTTGTCAGGGATGTGTCATGGAAGAGACAAAGAACACTGCCCCACCTGGTTTTAACAGATGGTGATAAAATACATACTTTTGGTATATCTTACATTGTATGTAAGACAAGGTTAAACTAATGACTATTTTCTGTTGTTTTCCCACTATTAGAATCATCTTTCCTTTGAATACCAGTGTTGGACTATTTAGTCTTTCAGTCTTTTTTCATTCTGTGCTGTCTCTTAAGTTTTTCCTACTCTTTGGCTTGCACAACAGAAAGCTGTTCATCTGGGCAGTTACATACCTGTCTTCTCTCCCACAATGAAAAAAATGGCATAAAAACTTCTTGTACTCTATCTCTTAAGGATTCACTTGTGCCTTGTGAATCCTTACTGTATGCTGGGAGATGCTCCAGCTGCATTGGCCTAGTGTTGGTGCTGCACAGATTTTGGATTGGTTTTTTTTTTTATTACCTGATATGCATGCCTCTTCCAGTATCTTCAACACTGATCTGGACCCAGAGTTCTGCCTTCTCATTTGTGTTGGATAATGAATGCAGTTGGTGAACAGCAATAGCTTTTTGCTGTGGATAGAAAAACCTTACAATTTCCATACTTCGCATCATGCTCCTTTCATTACTCTCTCCTTCCTCCAGTGTTTTTGAGTGTGCAGATGTTTCCCAGTTAGTTATTATTTTAAGTGGGTAGCTTTCTTGCTAACGTGTTAATTAAAACTTGCTGTCCAGAATCTCTGGGTACAATTTGCAGTGTAATCTGTAGCCTCTAGTGCATCATTGTATCTCTATTAAAAGGAATTCTGTGTAATGATGCTGGGATTTAATTAGTTTCTTTGCTGGTGTTGTAAAACATAGTGATAAATGAGCTAACAGGTCCATGGATCATTATTCTACTAGAGATGAGCTTATTAGCTGATTATGAATCATTAACAAAGTCTACATGGGATTTGCTTATCTAATTCAACACAATTTTGAACATTGAATACTCTACATTCATTTCTTTCAGCTAACAATATTGTATTTAGATTGTAATCTTTTCATGTTTTATTCTGGGAAATTTTTTTCTTTAGCGTTGAATTCTAATTATATTCCAAGTGCTGTGAGAAGACCTGGTGTCCATCTAGGATGATTACAAAACTGCATTGTAAGGTTTTACACAACAGCATATTTTTTCATTTTGGTTCTGAGTATGTGTTTATTAATCATCTAGCATTGCAGGAAAGACAGAAACTCATATTCTTCAACTTGCATTTCTTAAACAATACACAAACTAGAGCAAAATTAAATACTCTAAGCCAGCAAGAGCTGACCACAAGGCAACACATTCGCACAATTGTGAGTTTTCAATTTGGAGGCGGGGTTAGGCATGTGTAGCATCAGTTCAGTTGTCAGAAATAATGGGAGTTAAGAACACAGAAGAGTACTTCATGGAGAATAATCACCTGAGAGATGCTTTTAGAAGAAAATATTCAGAAATTTGGTGCTGTCAGTTTATCTTCAAATAAATTAGACAGAATTTCAGAAGAATTTTCCACTTCTCATTGAGTATCTGCAGTTGTTTAAAGTGCATTCTTCCCTTGTGTTCGGGTTCTAAGAGTTGTCCTTTTGGTTTTTTTTTTCTCTTAAGGCATTTTCCCCCCAAGAGGTATGCTTGGAAAAACCGTTTGGGTTAAGTCTGCCTCGAGCAAAGACAAACCCATCCGTGGGGTTGTCTTCACTCAGGGACAAGGTTGCACCTGGTGGATGATGCAAAAGGATGGAGAGACCGGATGCATACCTCAAGGGGACTTTGTTTTAGGGTGAACTGCCCATGACACTGTGCTTGTATCCATATCTGCATGTGTACATGTATGTACTTAGGGTAATGCATGTGTGCACATAGCTTAAAAGTTTAAGTTTGATGAAATGTGTGGTATGGGAAAAAATTTGGGGCAGATAATGTTGGGGTTTTAGGAGTTCTCCTTTTGTTCTTTTTTTCTCTTAAGGCATTTTCCCCCATCTGTGTTGCTAGGCGACAATAACAACTGGATACTTAAGAGAGACAAAAGAAGTCACAGCTCAGGGAAGGGGTGCAGCTGGCTACTCTCTCTTTCACCTGGGGGTTTCTCAGAGGGCAGAGATACCGCAAGACTTGGACTGGGAAAACGGGGTTGGGCAGCCCCTAGCTGTCTCTTGTTCTCTCGGCATTCAGAGGGGAGAGAAGCTGCGGCCGCCGTGGGGAGATCACTGTCTGCGGGGTTCTGCCTTCTGCTGCCTCTCTTCTACCGTGAGTGGAGCTTGCTCGCTGAAGTGGCCATTGCATTGGAAGCTTGTTCACACCCCACCTCAC
>VZTA01019652.1:91837-212829 GCA_013398855.1 Mohoua ochrocephala
GGTGTTACCGACACCGGGTTCTGGTTCTGTTTGGTGTTACCGGCACCGGGTTCTGGTTCTGTTTGGTGTTACCGACACCGGGTTCTGGTTCTGTTTGGTGTTACCGACACCGGGTTCTGGTTCTGTTTGGTGTTACCGGCACCGGGTTCTGGTTCTGTTCGGTGTTACCGACACCGGGTTCTGGTTCTGTTTGGTGTTACCGGCACCGGGTTCTGGTTCTGTTTGGTGTTACCGACACCGTCATTGGGGTGTGTTTGCCTTGATAGACATAGATCAGTAAAGAACTGTTATTCCTATTTCTCATATCTTTTCCTGAAAGCCCCTTAATTTGGAAATTATAATAATTTGGAGGGAAGGGGGTTGCATTTTCCATTCCAAGGGAGGCTCCTGCCTTCCTTAGCAGACACCTGTCTTTCAAACCAAGACACCTTGACCTTACTGATGCTCACATATTTAATGCATCTTAGATGGGCTGTTTTTCTGCTGTGCCATAATGTTAAGTTGTAAACAGAAAGTACTTTGGTGTAGCCTACTTTGTCTTCTCCTTCCTAGAAAATAGCTTGCCTAGGTGTGTAGAAGGTATGTCGACCAGGCACAAGTCTGATTCTCACACATTCTGATACATCTGTAGCGCCTTGCCTATGCTGTATTTTTATCCTGCCTTTGATCCACTGCTGGAGAGGAAGGAATACTGTGAAACAGGCATTTAGTCTTCTCTGTCCGAGGTCCCCGTTACTTGAGCGCTTCATAAGGATACATGTGATTTCTCTTTGGAGGATGGGCTCCTTCCAATGCTGGATTTGCTTTTACTCTGCTCTCCAAAATGTAGCTGTCATTGAAAATGTCCTCTGCATAATCTACCTTATTTGTTTCTGTGCAGGAAACTGTTGATAATTCTTCAGGAGAAATCCTGGCAATAATGAAAAAAAGGTGATACTGATGGCAGAGGTGCTGCTATCATACCCAGTTCTATAAATACAGAGCTAAATAATCAGGATGTTTCATAAAAATCGGCAGCTGAAAATGGATACAATCTTCTTGTGATTCTACCAGGATCCCTCTCTTCTGAATTTCCTATTTACAGAGCCATTAGTTCTAACACTTTCTGATCTTTTGTTTATCATGTCAGAGTAAATATTACTTGGTTTGCCCCACTGGAAGCAAAATGCGTACTATTTTTGTTTCTAAGTTATTTTCTTTCTCTGAGACAACCTTTTATTTCTTCCTTTGAAAAAGATTTGTAAAATGACAGATGAATTTCCAGCAGTAGGAATATTTCTTAATGGTTAGGGAAACAAGTTTGCATTGCAGACATGCAGCCATGAAGAAAAATAGGAGAATTAAATAGGCATGCTAGAAATGTTCAATGTCCTTCGTGGTACAACTGGAAAAATTGAATTTGTAAACATATACTCTACCTCAGTTTCTGTTTACATATGCATGGTACCTTTTCAGTTGCAGAGTACCAGTGATCATGATTTACAGTATTATTAGCTGCACTCAAATCTTTCCATAATAGCCATTTGATATTGTGCAATAATTTATTAATTTAAAACTACTTATTCAATTTTTATGTGTATATATATATATTTTAATAATCTAACCTGGTTTACATGAGATTTTAATAGAAAATCAAGTGGACTTAATGTCAATATTAAAATATCAAATTCTATTCTTTTTTAATTAGGATAAAATACTTGCCCTCAACATTTGTTTTAAATGGCAATATTAATTCTTGTTGTAAGCAAAATACTTGAATCATAAGATTCATAATGAGTAACATTTTTCATATTGGTCTCTGTACAACTCTGGAAGCAGTGTGACTTTATTTTGTAGGACACATTCCAATTCCATAAACAGTAGAATGTGGACACTTAAATGAATTGAAACAAAGCAGGTTAATTATTCAGGGACCTCAGACTAAAGTTAACTCACAACTAATGCATCGTGCACTCTCATTATAAACTGAATCTGTCCCTAGATGACTGTGAGTATAGCCACTCACACTTACCCAGTATTATCTGTCTGACTATAGGTTTGTTTTCCTTTTCAGTATCTGTTTTGTTATTTTCAAAAACAGGATCCCTTTTTTTGACACATCAGTACTTTGATAGTGATAAATCTATGTTTCTGCTCTGATAAATCAGAGTACTGATTTCTGGGTTTTGTAAAGGTCGCATAAAAGGTGATTAGGCAACATCTTTGAAGATCATTATTTTTACCTCTATAGATATATATAATAGACAATAGCAGAGAATACTAACTTCTAGAGCAACATTTATAAACCTTTATCTTCTCAAGGTGATGCCCTTTAATAGAGGACAGTGCATGGTTCTTAGTTCAGCAGTTCTGTCAAGTCTGAGGCAATCATTTGATTTCACTTTTATACATATGCTTAGGTGTTCAGAAAATTCCTGTATGTAAAAGAGAAGTTATGAATACTGTAAGCCTAGGTCAACCAGAAGGAGGTAGATTCCCAAAGTCTTATTAATGATATTTTCTGTGAACTGACTTTATTCTGACTTTGACTTACTTTAGGCAGCAACATGCACAAATATGAGTGCTATTATACTTGATATTACTTTTGATTTCCATTTTAAAGGATCTTGTACTTGCTTGAAGTCGTTCATGTGCTGCAGATCAAACAGCAGTGCTAAATGTTTGCATTTTTGTCTCTTGCAAGAAGAAAAGGCTAGGCTTTTCTTTAGTTGGTTGGGGTTTTTTATTTCATTAACATCTTTGAGTGAGCTGAGAACAAGAAAAACCCAAGTATAATTTATTTTGCCTAATGTTTTGGAAGTTTTCTGTATAATCCAATTTTTGTCTCTCTGATCATCTAGAAGATGATGTTTCTACCTTAGCAGAAGCCAGCAAACTAGGTCTCAGGGGATACGGGAACAAATTTAGACCAAAATTCCAAATAGTCGTATTAGAATAACAGACAAAAGAACACGGTGGGCTAGTCATTTGTCCCTGTACACAAAAGTTTATTGTGGTTTTTAAAGATCTGTTGCAACACAAGAGCCATTATTGACTTGAGACATGCTTGGGGCACGAATTTCACACACATATCTTAGAAAAAAAGGGTTTGCCACTGAGTCCAGCTGAAAATCTTGGAGCGTTTCATGTTTTTTCATTCATGTTTTTCATATCATGTTTTTACATAACCACAAAGTGTCAGAATCTGAAACATAGTAGTGTCTTTACCTTAAACTAGAGCAACTCATTGCAACAGAAGTAAGCAAGCAACTCCGTTCCAGGCAGCTTATTGTTTAACTATAATGTGGTTTCCCCAGGAATCATGGAATAATGGGTTTTAATTAACTCTAACAGGTATTTAATGGAGATTTAATAAGACAGTTATTATATGTTAATTAAATGTCAACTGATTGCTAAGAGGTTTTTGCAATTATTGAAGTTTACTAATTATCCAATAGATAAATCAATTTTTCATGTAAAAAACTCACATCTATATAAGCAATAAATATGCTGGTAGATGATGTGTATTGTCATAATGAAATGAGAGATGTGCTGTGTTGAATGTGCTGCTTGCATCTGCCCTGTACAGGCAAGAAGAAAACAGTTTACTCCTCTTGACAGTGTTTTTCTTGTTGAATGCAACTCGGCTGCTGGTGCAGAATATGTGGGTGACAGGACCCGCAACTGCAGCAGTAAGGGGTGTGGAGTTTTCCTTGAAGCATCCGTATGGAATGAGACAGGGGCCAGGAAAGTAGCTCACATCTCTGCACTCTCTCACCAGGGTTTAAAACGAAGATATGACCAGTAAGAACTAAAGAAACTCTCAGGACTTTCTCTTCCTTTCAGAACAAAGACTGCTTTGTGATGTAGATTGGTTGTCCTTTGTGTGTTGAGCAGGAGCAGGAGTTTTGTTTTTAGAAACATGTCTGGCATCAAGCTGCATTCAGTCCCTGGCAAATGCATCAGTACATTCTGTGTATTGCCGATTATTAATCAGTACTCAGTGTATTAATGAGGAAAGTAACTGTAATCAGCTCTGATTTATGCAAATTAAATGCAACCCTCAGACTCTTGGTCAGTTGCCAGGACCGTCTGCAGGTGGTGAAAGCAAGGATAACCTTTTTATTTTTTTTTAAGAAAAGGAGAAAAAAAAAGACAAGCTATTTTACTAGGAAAAAGGTTCTTACTGCTAATAAAAATATTTCTAGGTCTTTGATGAGGGCCCCAAAGATGATCAGAGGGCTGGAGTATCTCTGCTATGAAGACAGGCTGAGAGAGCTACAGATGTTCAGCCTGGAGAAGAAAAGGCTCTGGGAAGACCTCGTCACAGCCTGCCAGCACTGAAATGGGGCTTGTGAAAAGGAGGGAGAGCAACTTTTTACGTGGGCAGAAAGTGACAGAACAATGGAGGATGTTTTTAAAACAAAAAAAGGAGAGATTTAAATTAGATGTTATGAAGAAATTCTTTGGTCAGAGGGAAGCTGTTGCTGCCCCATCCCTGGAAGTCTCTAAGGCCAGGTTGGATGGGAGGGACTTGGGGCAACCCAGGATAGTGGAAGGTGTCCCTGCCCATTGAAACTAGATGATCTTTGGGGGTGCCTTCCAACTGAAGTCATTCCATGTTTCTATGATTCTGTGAGTCTGCCCCATCTGACAGTCTTGCTTTAGTCCTAATCATTAAATAGAATACACCTGCTATAAGCTTTTGCAGGTGGGTAATGACTCAGGCCACCTGAGAGATGCAGACAATTGCCTTAGAATAGAAAGTTTTGATTTCCAAGTGGAACAGTTAATATTACTGGGTAACTAACCCTCTATGGGACGATAGCACTAAATGAGACTGAGAAGTGCCCACAGAAAAGGGGATTTCTGCATTAATTATATCAAACCTAGCAGAGTATTCGAAGATTTTGTGGGACTTAGAACAACAGCTGAAGCAGGTTCTTATCTCAGTTGGTTAACATACCTTTAGGTAAGGGGTATGCTTTGCCCATCCGTAAGAACGGATCAGTTTGCCACAATTTACTTATTAAAATGCAAAGTAGCAAAATGACTTCAGAATGCAACAAAAAGATGAAAGAAGGCTCTTAGAGTACCAAATTGCTTCATTTCCTCTAAATCCTGTATTCCTCAAAATTAAAGAGAAATTGAAAGTAAATCCTTCTCAGAAAACAGCAGACTCATCCTGCAATGGAAAAGAACGCTCACGACGAAAAGAAGTACTACTCCCAGACAATGCCAGATGAAATAACACCCATGACCTCTGATGTCAAAGGTAAAGGTGCTTCTTTTCTTGTACAGAAATCTTTCCTGGTGCTTGGGTGGCAGGCATGATCTATGCTACTCTGTTCAGGATTAGTGGATTATCTCCGCTTCTCTCAGTTTAGGAATTGAACACGGCTGCCCTCAGCCCTTTATCGGGGAGACTTTTTATGTCTTTATATTCTCCAGTCCTGCTTCTCTCCAAAAGCCATTATACTATTCACTGGTAGGAGACAGTAGCTTAGAGATGCACAAGTAAACATATTTAATAATATGGTGTACTTGGGTGACACAGTGCTGTCGATGGCTAATCAATACATGCTTCCTGCTGACTTCTGTGCATCCTACATGTTCAGTAAATAAATCTGATCCTTCTGAAGATAATCTGTCCCCAGACCTACATAATCTATCTTTAGTTTATGTCTTGACCAGAGAGAGATTTTAAACCTAGTCAGACAGTGTTTCAGCTAATTTAATCCTTCTGTTATGCATTTAGCAACTACAGAAAATTATAAAACTTCCTTAAGAAGTTTCAATAGCTTACTACCTGAAAAATGGAAATTATTTAGCAGCTTCCAATAGAGAATTAAGAAAAATAGATTCTTTATTTTGCAGATGCATATGTATGAATCTTCGCATTCTTCCTCGAGGAACATGCTGTCTGTCCTAAAGCCTGAGAAAAAAAGGACCATTTTGTGGAATGCCTCCATTTGACAGAAAGCATCGACATGCTTTTTTCTTCTCTCTTGCGTATTTTGATTTCCAGTGTTTACAATTCGTACATTTGAATTAAAGGCTATAGCCAAATATTTAAATAATTACTGAAATACCTAAGTCTAACCTAGAAACTCTTGGCAACTGACTCCTTAAGATGCATTTTAGTCTTGCAAATATGTCTGGCCTAAAGAACTTACATTACTATGCTAGCCTACTATCGCTGTAGTTATTGTTTGAATGGTAGTAGTTCTTGCAAGTTTGAATTTCCTTCATTCTAAGTAAACTCATCCAGTTAGCGATCCAGTTAGTTTCATTATGCACTTTAGAGTGTGAAATTCTCTGCTATTAACATCCGCCTATTTCCTCTCACCTTCAGTTCCATAGTGCAATTTGCTCTTCTTACTGGTGGTGTGAAATGAGACTTTGTTTTTCCATCTCTGCTGGACTAGAGGACCATTGTAGATCCCTTCCAATTGAACTCTGGCATTCTTTTCCAAATAAGAGAATGAAAGAAGATGCCATGTGAAGGTGGTGACTAACTTGGGTCACTACAGCTCAGCATGCCCCATTGTCCCTCCAGACTCTGTCCCCCTCTCGCAGTACACTGAGTGTGTTGGTTTTGCATGGCCTGGTTTTTGGTAGCGGTGGGGCCATGGAGGTGGCTTCTGTTAGAAGCTGCTGGAAGCTTCCACCATGTCTGGCAGAGCCAATCCCTGATGGCTCTGAAGATAGACATGCTGCTGGCCAAGCCTGGGCCAATTGGAGATGATGGTAACGCCTCTGTGATAACATATTTAAGAAGAAAATCAAAACAAAGGGGGAGCACACTGTTAATTGCAGCTAGAGAAGAGGAGGAGGTGAGAACATGTGAGGGAAACAACATGGAAACACCAAGATCAGTGGAGAAAGAGGGGGAGGAGGCGCTCCAGGGCACCAGAGCCAAGATTCCTCTGCAGTCTGTGGTGGTGACCATGGTGAAGCAGGTTGTCCCTCTGCAGCCCATGGGGGGATCCACGGGGGATGCAGAGATCCACCCGCAGCCTGTGGCCCATGCCAGAGCGGGTGGGTGCCTGCAGGAGGCTGTGATCCAGTGGAAGACCCGGTGGAGAGAGGGGGCCCCTGCTTCCAAGCTGGAGCAGCCTGTCCTTGGAGGACTGCACCCTGTGGAAGAGTGACCCATGCTGCAGCAGTTTTGGCAGGACTGCTGCTCATGAGATTGGACCCATGCTGGAGAAGTTTGTGGAGAATTCTCTCCCATGGGAGGAACCCCACAGCACAGCAGGGGAAGGACTTCTCTCCCTGAGCAGTGGAAGAAAAACCTCGGGTGATGAACTGACCAAAACCCCCATGCCCTGTCTCCCCGTGCTGTTGGTGGGAAGGAGGGAGGGGTTGGGGGAAGAAAAGCTGTTTTTAAGGGCTTATTGTACTTCTCATTATCCTCCTCTGATTTTGTTAGTAATAAATTCACTTTGTACCTCTAAGTTGAGCCTGTTTTGCCCTTGGAGTGTTTTCTCCCTGTCCTTACCTCAACTCATGAAACCTTTATTAAATTTTTCTCTCCTCTGCCCAGCTGTGGCAGGGGACGGTGAGTGAGTGACTTTCCCGGGTGCCTGGCGTTTGGCCAGTGTCAAACCACGACACTGAGTTGCAATGATGACCAAGAAAGGAACTGTTTTACAATGCCCATGACTGCAACTGTGCTGTAAATTACGATATCAGTGATGTAGTGTGAAACAGGGATGCATTTCCATTTCCCTTTGTAACTGTGGTGCTTCCTCTGGAATAGGCTACGAGATCCTTTCATCCCATATCATCCTACCTCGTGCGTGGCCAGAGGAATTATGTCTGTAAATCTCTCTAGCTGCCAACTCTCTTTCTAATAGGACAGGACTAGTCAGTCTTCACATTACAGATAGGGAAATAAGGTGTACACGTTAGGTTTTTCCAGGAACCGTGTCAGTTTACACACCTGCAGCTTTCTCTCTGGGAAAATCCCTCACTGCATTAATCTGCTATTGAAAAGCATTGGACAGGTTTTTCCTGAGGCCTTGACAGTAATTCTCCAGAGGCTACAGATGTCTACCCTGCAGTCACAGAAATGATTACAGTACAATGTAGATGTACCTGATATAATTTAAGGCTGTCTAGCTCAGGTACCAATCATGGTTTAGTTTCTGTAGTATAAAGCTGAGTATGGATTGATTTTTCTTGATGGGATTTCGGTGGAGGTTAAATGGCTTAATTCAAGCTACGCAATGGATATCTTCATGTACATGAGCCTTATTGTCACACATTAAAGGAATAATATTGAGGGAGGGGTAGAAGAAGTCCTCGTAATGTGAGCTGCTGAAAGGCCTAAATTAAGTATCTGAGCTCCAGTGAGACCAGAGTGGTCTTTTAAATCACTGTTGCACCCTAAGTGGACAGTTCTACAGTGTCTTATCTTAATAAATGCAGTGCTTTTCAACAGCAGCTCTTTACTGTATTTAATTTGTCTTACATTACTTTCCTTCTTAATTGGAAATGTTTTTTAGTGTAATGTAGTAGCAATTCCCCCTTGTCCACAGAAACAGAGCACTGCCCATGGGCTGTTAGTTAAGGATATGCCATTATGGTGTTCTCACATATTTGGGATATTAGTAGAATTCTTTTCATCATTTCAAGTGTTCAGTGACATGCTGCTAGATTTAAAAGATATTTCAGACTTTGGATGATGAAAATATTTGTAGTTCTGTTTAAGAGAAAAGTAAATCTTTTGGTTTGGACTAATAATCACAGAAGTTCCTTAAAATAATCACAGAATATTCTGAGTTAAAAGGGACCCACAAGTATCATTGAGTCCAGCTCTTAAGTGAATGGCCCATATGAGGATCAAACCCACAACCTTGGCATTATTAGCACCATGATCAACTGAGCTAATAATGCCTGTGAATACTTAGAAAACAGTTGTTCACTTCGGTGTCTTACCTGTTGCTTTCCCTGAGTCATCTGCAGTTTCTGTGCTGCTGTTGGAATTCCAGATTTCCTTATAAATATTTCTCGGGACTGTAGTGTACAGACCAGTACTGAGAACCTTGATCTCACAGATCTTTGTTCTTGTCAGTTTTAATAGTGAATTTCTTTACTTTCTTGTCTGTCTTTTCTTTTTCCCTGGACTGCCAAGTGAAAGAAATCCAATCACAATTCTTTCTTTTTTTCAAGGATTATGAAGTTAGTGCTTTAACTCACATGTAAATTTTACGTCTTGCTCTTTTATAATATTTTAGAGTCTATGCTTGTCCCTTTTTATGGGAGCATTTACACACACATGGGTGCATGCATACATACAGGTTTATTCAGAAATTCCCTCTTCTCTGCTTGCAGCCTCTGTGTGGAGAAGTTATATCCTGTTAGTATGTTACTCACAACCGTAAGGAATGAAGCAGGAGATGTAACAGCATTAGTCTGAGATGCCTGTAAATATAACAGTAATTTTGCTAGTAAATACAATACGGCACTGGGCACACGATCCACAGTTTTCCTGTGAGCACTGTCTTCTCATCTGTTACTGTTTGCTCTACTGTCATCTTTATTGTTCATCATTCAGGCTTTCTGTATGCTGAGCACAGAGCAGCTAAATCAGGAACTTTAGGCTAAAGTGAGGGGACGAATTCTAACCTCTCTATATGAACCAGCCCCTAGCGATTGGTGAACCGACTCTTTGATTCTTCTATATCATAGCTTTCTTTTCTCTTGACTAGGCTATTGTCACATTGCTGTTGACCTCTAAACCCACTCTCCCCACCCCCAGCCTGAACTCTGGATTAGGCTTCCCAGGGAATAAACTATGGGCAAAGTTCTACTAGCTAGAAAGAAGGGAAATGGCTCATGCTGCCATAGTAACGTGACCTCATACCGTATTCCTGGAACAAAGATGGTTTTCTTGTCATTTTTTATGCCCCCATGAGTGTTTAAGCCCCCCTGCTGTTTCTCCACTTGGGAGGGGAGTGAAGGCTGCACACCACAGTGGAAAGAAGAGGTTTCTCTTCCTTGCTTAAAGTAGGGCAGTCATCTAGGAAACTGGGGAATCACGTGACCAGGTTAAAAACAAACAAACAAACAAACAAAAAAAACCCAAACAAAAAAAAAAAAAAAAAAAAAAAAAAAAAAAAAAAAAACCCCAAAAAAAAAAAAAAAAAAACACAAAAAAAAAAAAAAAAAAAACAACCCACAACAAAAATTTAAAAAAACCCCAAAAACAGAGGTGAAGACCTTTTGGTCGATAATGTGAGTTTGAAGTCTGAATTTCATGTAATCACCTCAAATCCTAGGTATTGCAATTTTTAACTCAGTTAAGTGTAATTTTTGAAGTGATGGATTTAAGAAAGAAAATCCTAACTGCACATTAAATGTGTCTTCTGTGAGCTATTTGCTATTGCCAAGGACTGGGATGTTGAAGCTATCTTAGCTATCTTAGCATCTGTGAAATGTCAAATCAGTAATTGGCAGTTGCCAAAAAAAGGGAATATGAACAGTTGGGACAGTTGGGAAAGAAATAGCGAAGTGGAAAAGGGTTGCTCTAACAGAGTATAAATCTGTGGCCTCCAGCACAGTAAATATGATGCAGTTTTAAAGACCCTGTCTAAAAAGCACGTGGTAGAACTGGGAATGAACCAGTGTATGACACCAATGCTAGAGAGAGGCCCTACACTGCTTTTGTGTGAGAAACGACAGAGTGAGCCTGGAAGAGGCATCAGCAGAAACAGAGGCATCAGCAGAGATAGCAGCTGAAAAAGACTGGCTGTATGCTGTTCCTGTCTGTGAGCAATCTGCAGGGCATTGCACGAAGGGTAATCTACCATGTACAAAATTAAGAGACCTGTAGAACTTCTTCACACATGACCTCAAGAAGCCCTCCCGCTACTAAATACTAGAAAGTGAGTACAAATTTGGGCAAAGAATCACCAGATAATAAGCCTGTTCTGACATTCCTCCTGAGAAATAAACTATTGCCCACTGCCAGGGACAGGCTATTAGGATAGCTGGGCTTCATCTAAAAGACATTCTCTACAGAGCTCCAAGTGCTGCAGATTTATAACTTTAACAACTGCAGTTTAGTGAGCATGATACAGGTTCACCAAAGCTCTGATACTTTTCATAATTTTTGCAATGTCGTGTCAACTCATCACTGTCTCTGGAAGCAGTTCCCTTGATTTAGATGCAGGTAGAAACCAGTAATGCCTGTTTCAGCAAATGGCAACATCTCAAATTGATTGTTATTCACTTAATTTGCAGATGTCTTTACATGAGGGGAAGGGTCAAGGGAGGAGGGCTGAGCTACGCATTTCATATCGATGATTATTAAACACTACTCTGTCACCAAATCGAGGCTCTTTCAGTAATGCAAGAAGCACTTACAAGTGGTCTTCAGCAGCTTTCCTTTCAAATCACTGAAGATGGGCCTTAAAAAAAAAGAAAACCATCAATCAAAAAAACACCAAAGTAAAAACAATGCTGGACAGGGAATGACAATTTTGCACGAGTACATAAAATCGTAGGCAGGCTTTGATTTGAATATCTGTTAGCTTTGACTCTCCTATCCCTTCTCAGCCGTGTGTTCCTTCCCTGTTGGAGGGGCAGAGCTGGCTCCTCTGCCTTCAGTCAGATAGGGCAAAAATTTAGACATCTCTCTTCTCTGTATGTAAAGCTGTCTTGCAGAGCAAGGAATCAGTGACTAAAGAGATGACAGCAGTGTGCTGTTTAGTGCATGCTAGTCCCTTTGGTCAGGAGATAAATTCATTAGGATTCCATAAAAACATCAGTAATAGAATGTGTGGGGGTTATGTGGACTTTAACAACTTTTCACATAAAGAGATGGTATGCAAAATTATCAGGTTCATTGTCTTTTTCCCTGCTAATTCTGCTCATAATGAGTGACTTTTCTTATTAAATTCTGAGGTTTTAAAATTTTTATCATTATTTCTTAGAATCAACACAGAATCATAGAATCATTAAGGCTGTAAAAGCCCTCTAAGATCATTGGGTCCAGCCATTAATCCAGCACCACTGTCTTTGCCACTAACCCATGTCCCCAGGTGACACAGCCACACACCTTACAAACACTTCCAGGGATGGTGACTCCACCATTTCTCTAGGCAGCCTGTTCCAATGCCACCCTTTCAATTAAGAAATTTGTCATAATAGTCAATCTAAACCTCCCCTGGCACAAATAGTCAAGAACAAATAGTCAAGAACAACTTTCATCTATTAAGCGGGAGGAGAAAGGTGTGGGTGGCAAAGACAAATGAAAACATCATCTACAGGTTACCGTACCGTTATTGGCCTTGAATATTTGTATCACCTGAAAAAGTCATTGCTACTGTTAAGTCACAGTTTACAGAAGGAAAAAGAAGAATGGAATGAATAACTCGCCTGAATTTGCAGCAGTTTATCTTGGAGCCAGGTGAGGCTGTCCTGTGAACACATCACAGCTCCCAGTGTTTCTCTCTGGCCAGGCACATACCTCAGTAAGAATGAGAAGACAAATGGAACAGCTGAAATGTCTTAAACTCCCTGCTCTTCCCAGCCCCACAAAAGCCATTGCCAACAAACCCAGGGCTGCCTGTGACTGGAAGCTCTTTATTCTCCTCCCCTCCCAAATTCTGCTTTTTTTATTCCTGTGTGTACCCCCGAATTTCTGTCTCTACCATCAAAGTCTGCTTGTTATCTGCAAGACCCCTCTCTTTCACCCTGTTTCCCTGCAGAGTTCATAGTCTTCCCAACATAATGCCTAACTATGACATGTTGGAAGAAGATAATGTTAAGAAATGAGGGTAAAAACTTCAAAATGTCATTTTGAAGAGTTTTCTATTTTTTATTTTTTTTTATTTAAAAGAGGAGTTGGATTCTTCTTTTGCCTTTGAGCATGGCTCTCGTCCATCACTTCTTGGGCTCCTCCCCGACCTCAACTCCTTTTGCAGTACGTTCTGTGTTCCCAGCAGCTCTACACCCATGCCATGCTCCCCTTTAGGACAGCAATGTCTGGCATGCCCTTAGTGGTCAGCTGGGTGGAAAAGAGTAAGATATGAGTACTTCGCACCACAACTTTTTTGGGGGATCAAAGGAAGGTAACTCTTTCAGGGACTCTCCCAGTGTCCAAGCCCATTTTCTGTTTCTGTCTCAGCTTTTGTTCTATCACATTGTCGCTTCCCAGTCTTCTTGGAAGTGTGTGATAAGGAGTGTTGCATCCTTCTCCATCCTGCAGCAGTGGAAAGTCTCCTCTGGGGTTCTCAGAAGAGGAGCTTCAAATTATCCTCTCATTAGTGATGATACATCCCTTCTGCACACTGTGCCATTCCATTGTACTGCTTGAGCGCTGAACATTAGGAGATAACTGCCTTCACAACATATGTCATTACTCATTAAGGGACCCTTCCTAGATTATGGCTGAGGTTTAATGTCTTGTTAAAGATGTTTAACACTTACAGTTTTGTTTTTAATTTAGGAAGCAGCATGATCAAAGTGTGCCCTGAGAATTTCTCTCAGATTTTGTGAAATTTGCAGGTTAGCCTGCTCAGAAGAGGTGATCCTTAAATTGAATTGCAGCCCTCCAAGGCATGTTTGAATGTCAAGCACTGCCATGATCTGACATGTTAATGGCTTTGAGAAAACAATGTGTTTCAGAGGTAATTGCTGAAGCAGTGAGTTCCCAGCAATATTTTACTTAAGAGAAATGTGCTGTTTCTCCACTGTGGAGACTGGAACAATGACACTCAACAACTGAGTGATATGAATCTCTGCTTGCCTTTTAATGGTCATTACATTCTTCTGATAGACTGGAGCAGGACCTCTATCCCATCCATTGTTAGAAGCTGAAGATAACATTAGAATCAGATATTACGTTAGTATTGTAACTGGACTGCATAATTTATTTTATTAAAAGAAGGAGTATTTTAAAAGTTATAGATAAACCTGAAATGAGCTTCCTAAATTAAAAACCATTTGGCTCTTCCACCGAGGGTCATCTTCAGTTTTACCAGCTAAACTCAACCAAGGCAATTCTTCAAAGTAATCCTGTTACTACATGTTCAATTCTTGTCTTTAATTAATGTGCAAAAGAGAGATGGGCAGCAGCTGCCTTTTCTTTCAAGCAGCCAAGTATGATGGTGAGGATGGAAAAGAGTGCTAGGTATAAGAGAATCGTCTAGTGAAGATGAACACATGATGGTAAAAGGATGAATCCTCTAGACCTGATGATTTTAATAACTGTAAATATGGATTTTAAAAGTTCTGAATCAGTCTTTGGAAAGTACTTTTTTTTAAAGACCAAAATCATTGTAGATTACAGAGCTGAAAGCCGGGTTCGTGTACCTGAAGGTACATGAAGTTCCTGAAGGAAGCCTAGAAGAAAGATAGAGATTGATTATTTACAAGAACATGTAGTATAAGGACAAGGACGACTGGCTTCAATGACAGATAATTTCAGATATTAGGAAGAAATTCTTCCCTGTGAGGGTTGGGAGGCCCTGACACAGGTTGCCCAGGGAAGCTGTGGCTGCCCCAGTGTCCCAGGCCAGGTTGGATGGGGCTTGGAGCATCCTGGTCTAGTGGAAGGTGTCCCTTCCCATGGCAAGGGGTGGAACTGGATGGGCTTTAAGGTCCCTTCCAACTCAAACTGTTCTGTGACTCCATGATTCATGTGAGTACCTCTTTGAAGGGACCTACTTAAACTGCGAGATGTACTCCAGTAGATTCTGCAGATTTTATTCAAGCTGAGTAGAAGCATGATGTTTGACCAAAGTTGTCATGCTCATTCCTATAGCTTTGTGGGGCAGATACTTTCTGTGTGTGTGTGTGTGTGTGTGTATTTAGGTTCATTCCAAACTGTCATAAATCTGCAATCTAGATGCAAAGTGAGGGTGGTAGAGCTAATGGTTCATTTATCAAGACTTCATTTTGATAATATACGTATGTGTGTAAGCAAGTGTGTATTAAAAAATTGGAGAATTTTGCTCCCTCTACCTTGATTTAATGCCATTAAGTGTATCATTTTAGTTAAATTATTTCATAGCAGAGGGACAGCTACTAGACCATGTTGCTAAGTGTCAGAATTGTAGTATTTGTGAATGTGATTGGGACTGTGCTGCACAGAGTCTGACATCTGAAAAAAGGAAACAGAAACAAACTCCTATTGTGTCCTTGAGGAATAATTTCAAGGTCAGTCATTAAAAAGTGGGATGGTTTGGTCTAAAAATAGAGAACAAAAGCGAAGATCATTGCTGGTCTTTTAATGATATATGCAATAAGATTTCAGTCTGATTTCAGTCTAATTTCAGTGTTGCTCTTAGAAATTCATCTGTCTCTTACAGAAAGAATTCTTAGAGAAGTAATCAGTGAAAGCATGTGTGGCATCAGAAAAGAGGCTCACTGGGCTAAACCTTCTTAGATTTTGCAGCCTAGGGGAAATCAAATTGGGAAATTGGGAGTCAATTGGGTAAGTGTGGGATAATACCAGCATGGGAAAGGAGAAGATCAAAGGAGGGATGGAATTTTCCCCTCAAAGTGCTCTGAACCCTAGGCTAGGGCTCTGATACCATGATACACATGACCTCTATAAACCAAGCAAAACACATTTTATTAGATTCTGAGCAATTTATCCTTCTTCAGTATGGATCTATGTTCTGCTTGTTTCTTCTTCCTTACTCTGTAAATCCCTGAACATGAGTATTACCTCTTCTCCCCTCCAGTGCATCTTTGCATTAGAACAACGTAGATACTCAAAATTATGATTTTATGAGTAAAACAACAGTAAGAAGAACAGAAGTAGAAGTCAGAGCTTCCCCTGAATAATTTTCCTGTGCTGTTAACCTTTAGTAAGGTAGGAGTTTTTAACAGAACAGATGAGTATAGTTTTTGTACCTGTTTTGTAGCCACCACTACTAGTGTAGAGCATTTCAAGGGTTACTTGCAGTGGTACCTTTTTTGGACCAAAATTGGCTTTAATGTTATGCACCAGATAACAAAAGCATAAGATTTTCTTGGGAATATGTATATTTTAAAAAATACAGCAACTTTAGGTATCTTGTTTGCTTTCTGTTTTTTTGAACTGCCCATATTTATACCCATTGTTTTCAAGTGTGCATGCTAGAAACATTTTCTTTTAAGGAATATTACTCTATTTAATAATCTGGTCCTAGCATTTATGATTAAACACAGCACAAAATAGCACAAATTGTGTGATAAAATTTTGTACAACTACTGCTGAAATTTACTTGTATATGAAGTCACCCTTGAACTCCCATTCTGGTGCAATCTGACATCCTGCTTTGTTTGTAATTTGCGTTGGCATCCACCAATTTCAAATTTGATTTCAAGGCCTGTCTTTGCATCTCCTGACTGAAACGGAAGTTATGGGTTATTTCCTCTCATTAGCTTTGTGTCAGACCTTCCATACTCTCAGCATCTCTGCACACAATGCTTTAAAAGCATCTACTTTCTGTTGCTCTGTGTGACTCACACGCCTGCGAAGTGGTGCTACAGCTAAAGTTTGGCTGCTTAAGCAGCAGAGGTGCTGCTGCATTTCTATCCTGACCTGCCATCTGACAAGCACAGAAGGACAGTAAACCACATTCTTGCCTTCTCTTAGAGTAATTTTCTTCATTATCTCTTTTCTTTGATCTGCATAAGGAAAAAAAAGTGAAGCGATCTCAGGATAAAAATATGGAAACATATGAGCTAAAACACATGTAGTGCTAAAGACCAGAAGAGCTTCTTAGTTTTAAGCCTTGAGTCAGATGTGACGAATAGTCCATTTGGCCAATATCTTCAATCTGCCTGGAAAGACCCTTGTTACAAAAAGAAGGTATTCCTGACAGACATGGACTGTCAATAGCAGCTGTGATGGGATATGAAGTGAGGACCGATTTATGAAGGTTTTTGCTTTTTAGAAATCTGGTAATGTGATTTTAAATGCATCAAACTTGGTTTAAAACTACGTTGTGTTTTTGTTTTCTTTTCTTTTGTTTTTTGGTTTTTTTTTTGTTTGGGCTTTTTTAGTATTTTTTTCACCATTTTACCTGGGACAAAGTGATAGATCACCTGTTTTTGAATCTGTGACTGAATATTATGGAGAACGTTGTGTATGTGCTGATGCTTTTTTGGGGTAGATAAACTTTATAAAATTTCTTTCATTCTCTAAGTGCTCTGAGTTCACTTTAAAAATCTGTCCTCATTACTCTGGCTTTAGGAAACTGAAAGTCTAATGCTTTTCATGAGAATCTGATTTTTATCCTTTTTTCTTTTCATGTTTGGGATGAACACTTGAAAAATGGTTAAACAGCAGCCAGAACAATTTGTTGCAAAATCTTCAAAGCAAATCATATTTTTTAATTATATCAAATTAAGGTTTTTAAAAGTTAAGTTCTGAACTGAGAGCATTTTCCAGTGAAAGGTGCTGCAACATCATTATTTCTCCCCAAAATGCATTTACTGTACATTTCTCAAAGCCATCAGGCTTGATTGAAAGCTAATGAAAAAGCTGTCCTGCGTCAGTTTATTCCTTGTATCCATTAAGAATAATTACGGCTGAACAATTTTTGATGCCTGTAACCTTCGCAAGTGTTGCTAATGGCATTATAAATTGCTCCTTGTCCAATGACTACAGTCTGATGCTTAATTCAAAAGCGCTCTGTCAACAGGGCTGATTTGTGTGGTTAATGAGTGCGTTTAAAACAACAGCCTCGGCTCATGCATCCTAATGTTGATAAAAGGATGTGGTTCAATAAAGAGGCTTGTCCGTAATAATTAGTGGCAACAAATGCTCTGGATTAGACTGATCGCAGCATTAATGACTCGGCTTTCAGCCTGTTTCAGAAAAAAAAAGTTTGCAGTTCTAACGTTTCTGGCCTTAGATTTAACTTTTAAGGAGTGGTCCTCTGTAAGCCAGTGGTAGGGCTAATGAAACATAAATCTTTAATACACACCGTGATGGGAGGGTCACTGAATAGTCTAAGGCCTCTACTCTCTTTTCCTTCAGAGTTTAATGTGGAAAAAGGAAATTGCAAGTTAATAAGAGATGGGATAAAAAGACCTGTTATCAGCTCTTCTAGGACAGAAGTCATCGCTTAGAGTGTTCTTGGACAAGAAAGTGGACACATTCCACAAAAGTGTTAGCAACTGAAACTCTGGTATTCAGAGACTTTACTGTCAATCAGTGTGAGCAAAATAAGACAAATCGGTGACCTGCAATGAGTGGTACCTGAAACTGTGCCCCTGAAAAGCTGTTTACGGGAAGGGATTTACTTGCTGAGAAAAAATCTAAATCCAAAACTGATATGAAAAATCAGTCCAGGTGAATAATCAACTGAGAGTATCATTGGGTATCATCCAATGTTAGCAAGCATGAAAATAATAGTTCCTTTTTAAACACTGTTAGTTCAGATTATTTCCTTTTCATCATCGTTGTGCAGCAAACTTTGAAACAACTTTTAGATCCAGCCTCAACGGTGGCAGTTTTCTCTAGAAATTACAAATTTCTAATAAACTCTGAAAGGCTGTGAGTATTTTGGAATAGAAATTCTGTGATGAAAAGATGTAGTCACCCAGTCAGGTAAGAGTACTCTGACATTCCAACTCCTCCTTTCCCTCTGGAACATACAGTTCACGCGAAGGGACTCTTACCCTTTTCTCAGAAGTCATGTGCTTTCAAAGAAGAATTAATAGCTTCCTTTAAAGCCAAGTTGTTAAGAGCATCCTTCATACTTTAATTTTGTTTGAGTGGATGTTTACTGTGATTTTCATGATACTTTTAACTGGGAACAGTTACCAGATATTTTGCTAGTTGCTGTTTTAATTTGACGTTGTCCGTGGTCAGGCAAGCTCCCATAGGCCCTTTGAAGGTCTCCCCTTGAGACCTATGAGGAGTATCAGGTAAGAGGCTGAATGTGGAACAAAGAACGATTTTTTCATTATTCATGTCAGGCAGGTGGGCTCCTTTTACTATTGTAAGAAAAAGAGCCACATTTTTCTAAAAATGTGACTGAAGATGCTGCAGGGAATGGCTGGAATATCCTGCTACAGAAAAGGGTCAAGAAAATCTGGACATAGTGCTGTAGAATACAAAGTGCTTCACCAAGTGGTCCTGGCAGCTGGCCAAGGGAAGCAGGCAGGTGAAGGCAGGTGATGGTGCATGGCAGTCTCTGCCAAAACACTCCAGCTGATCTGCTGAGCTGGCACGCGGCGCTGTGCAATCAATAGTGTTTCAGAGCACCTTTCTTGGCACCTTTTTTTCCAGTAGAAAAAAAATGTCGACTCACTAAAGGCAAGTTTTAAAATAATATTTTTATGCCTATAAAAGTCATTTTGGCATGGTTAACTGGGTATCACAGATAGTAATCTATTCATTTAGTCCTCTCTTCTCAAAGTTAGCACTTTGGAGTGGCATGCCGTGGCTAATACCATACAAATTGCTGGAATGGACAGTTAAACGTTGAGGTCAGAGGTTAAATGAACATGGTTGTTTATGAGGACACAGCCCGAATCCATTTGCATTTTAATATTCTTTCTGTGAGACGAAAAACCATTTTGAGGACAGCTTGTTTGGAAATCCCATTAACAGGTTATTTATGGGACTCATGACTGCATGACCCTTAGCCTTGTTTTGTTAAACATGAACTAGACATGAATCAGATGGGCGGCTAGGCTGCTGCTATTGTTTTCCATAGCATTAAATGTCATTGGATTCAATTATTCTGAATCTGACACTTTCTAAGTTATTACCCTCATAATGCCTAATTTTCCTTTTTTCTTTGTCAACCTTATTATTTCCATCTGCTTTAAAAAGCAGAGACACTCTAAAAAGGCCATTTCCTCTCTTATCACTGATCTAGGTGAGAATGGAGAGCTTATCTACACAGCTCTTAAATAAATAATTGGGAAGACACAGTTTAAAGAAATTAGAAGATTCCAGCTACTATCATGGTGCATTTTAAGGAATACAGAAATCTAGAAATTTGTCAGGGTAGATATGAAAAGGTCAGGTAGTAAATGTTTGGAAAGGGACAGCTTTTAAACCTTTTTGGCAGGAGTATAAAGTGATGAGTGATAAATCAGACTATGATGATGATGTTGCTATCAATCAAAATGTGAAAAATTTTCCATAATTCCAGATAACAAGTTTTATAAAACAAGTTTAGGTTTTATATGTCTCAACACAAATCTTTAACACAAATCTTTAATTGAAAGGAGATAGTGGATAAGTGACAGACTGTAGCAGAAATTAAAGAAAAACCATTGATGTTTCTCATATGAGAGCTGTGCAGTTGAGAGCAGCCTTATCATTGCTAAAGGACGTGGTAAGTCCTAGGAATCAATATGTCCTATCTTATATACTCTTCTCTGGCATTTGATCTCTTACTGATCCAACATTTATGCGTGCTGGTTTTGGCTGAGGTAAAGTTAATTTTCTTCTCAGTAGCTAGTATGTGACTATATTTTGGATTTGTGCTGAAAACAGTGTTGATAATTCTTTTCCTCCTACTTTCCTTCCCTCTTTTCCCTGCCTTCCTTTTCCAAGTTTAAAATAGATTTCCGGTATGAATTGTGTATCGGTGGAATTCTTCTTTAGTGGCTAATTTATTCTTAATAGAAATTGGTGGGTTGGAGGTGGTGTGGTGTTGGTTTTTCTTTTGTGGGGGTGGGGTTTTATTTCTGAAGAAAAAGGAACAATACATCTTTAGAACAAGTTTGTAAGTGTCGTGATTTTTGTACTAATTTATACTATACACTCCTCTTTTAAAATGTTAAATTGCCTCATTGTATTTCTGAATATCATGTATATTTGGACTGAAATTAAGCTTGCTGTATAGTTGTCAAAATGACCACAATTTGCTCTATGAAATGTTCTGATTGCATGTGTAATTCAAAGCAATACTGATCTCTGTACAAAGCAGTACAGACTGCTTAGGGGCAAGGTTTATGTATGCTGATTGGGCCTTCAGTTCAGCTGGCGGCGAATACACCTGCATATTGGAAAAGATGCAGTATGGATTTCCAAACTCCTAAATTCTAAAGAGACAGAAAGAAGAGAAGAAAAGTTGTTCCTCTACACTAAAGGTTTCAAGAAAGGCTCAGTTTTTGTTATGCATGTTTGTTCCAAGTTCTGTTGGAAAACTGCCTCGGTATTACCTCTGAAGTGAATATATTCACGTATTGTATTGCAGATATCACTCCTGGTTATAAGTCTTGGTTTGTCCCATTTCTTACTGAAATGTATGATTTCGACAACAAAGATGAATAATATTAGGAAAAACCATTCGTTTAAAGCAGCACCACCTGAAGCATTTCTAAGAAATTCTTTCTCTTAAGGTGCTTTAGGTATTTAGTCAGGAACCAGACAGCTCCTTAGGAATGTTTCTTTAAGTCTTCTGAAACACTGCATAAGTCTGTGACTCCCTTCTTCTGTATATGTAATTTATTAACAAATCTGCTATATGGCACAGACATTTAACTATTTCATATGCTGTATGTAATAATTAAAGCAGATGTAGTGCAACACTGGTAACTTGTATCCTGTAACTAAAATACTTTTCAATCATGAAAGTTGTTTCAGAAAGACATATATATAAGCATGCACCACAGTGGAACCACTTATGCAAATGTGTACAGATTCTATAATGTGGGGCCCTGCATGTCTTGTTGCAAAGAACATGTAAATTAGGGGAAGTTCCTGCATAACTGCATTTCTTGGTTAGTTATATATGATTCTAATGATCTGAATTCTGCCATTGTGGGCAAAAAATAGAGTTTTCTATTTAATATCAATCACAGTTACTTTGAAAATGAAAAAATACATCACAGTGGGTAATTTAAGAATTTAGTCTTTATTTCTGTCTGGATCATTCCTATGAGCAGATGATGATTTGCTCAAAATCATACCTAAGTAACATTCTTCCTTGAAAATATTTTTCTAATGTTTTTTATCAGCCTTGAGAACAAACTATCAAGTTTGACCTGTAAAGTTTATCTGTGACTGAAATTATTGTCTGACATAAAATTAATATTGTGTTTTACTAAATAAGCACAAAATAGTTCCCAGTAAGAGTTTCTTGCTCATGGAACTCTTACGTTTATTTCTACAAATGCCGCTGTGGATTGAATTTGTTTTTCATTAATAAGTCATCCACATAAAGTTCCATTTCTCCAATATTCATTGAAAATTATCGTTAGTAAGAAGGAAAGGTACAGCTTTATCAAATCACAAAAGGGAAAACATCCTTGTGGAAACTGTCAAATTCTAGTTGTTGAGTCTTCACAATTAAGTGACTGGCTTGCAGCTGAGGTTGAACTGGTTCATAAGTGCAATTGCTCCAGAAGAGTACGGCAGTCCAGAAGCAATTCTGCATAGGGATATAGCCTCTGCAAACACTATGGAATAAGTATACATGTTCTCTTCAGGTTTTTTTGTTATTGAACAGCAGGATTTGCCGAGTTTTCACACCAATTATGCTTAAGACTTTCTTCAGTTAGAGCTTCCAAAGGAAAGACTGTTGTGGTTTCAAACAGTGCTGTGCTTCATGAACAGATTAAATTACGTAACATTGAAGAGGACAAAAACAAAGGCTAACTGGACACTTCCCAGAGCAGTCTGCTCTAGGTGACCTTGCTTTGACTGTGTTTGTTGCCTATGCTCAAGGATCTCAAGACCTGCTTGGCCACCCAAACAAGACAGATAAAATTTTTCCTAAACATTTGTATCACTCTAACAAATTCTTCCTATGCATAAATGCCGGAATGATACATTTTGTCACCTCATTTGTGCAAAAGGCACCCTTAGAGATTGCAGCTGCCAAAAAAAGTGCATTATTGAAGATAGCAGTACGAGAATAATTGGTGCAAATTGAGATCATAAACCCTTCACAGACCCCAAACCTCTTACTGTGAGTACCTGTGCATTCACGTGCTGATCTGCTGCAGTTGTAGTTCTGTTCCAGTGAGAACTTTTTTTTACCTATTACTCAAAGAACCACCTAAGAAATCATTTCAAAGGGTATTCGCAGCTTTGCCGTTCATTTTCTTCTTTGTTAATGTTCCAGTTTTTACACCTTTTAGGCATTACATGAAAACCAAGCCAAAGAGAACTAGGGAGAAATACAATGTTTCCAAATGAAGCATTTAAGCCTCTGAGTTCCCATGCATTCTTTTAGATCATTCGGACTTTTGATAGAACATAGCTCTGAAGTATTAATGTGAATGCTTTTCCTAATGTTCAGAGATCAAAAATGACCATAAATACATGCATTGACTCTAAATCATAATGATCAAAATCATAATTATGATAAAAATCATTTCCTCAGCATTGAAAACAGCTTTGATATGTTGGTATGAAAAAAGTGTTTGTTTTACTTCATTAAGCTTGCTTAAGATATTTCTATTAGCTTTTGAATTTGGTTCATTTGACATAACAAATTAAGAGTTTGGTCAACCATCTGAACAGAACCATTTTTCCCCCAGAGTGAGTTTTTTCATTATGTTTTGGAAATTTTGCACTTCTCCCTCAAGCTTCTGAAATTTCACAGAAAATTATTCCCGGTTTGCTCAGCTTCAGTCATATGGTGGGAGCTTCTGGTTAAATACATATGCTTAATAACAGTAAATAAATTCTGACATTTTATTTTTACTCCTGAATAAAAGTGTTCATTATACTAGTGAAAATAAGCAATCACATTCTATTTAACAGTGAAAAAGAATCGTACATATCCCTGCAGGAGCTGAGGAATCTATTTTCATTATAACAAACATTGATTTTGCATTAAAAACTCTCATTATTCGAGATAATGACTGTTGGGTTTCTTAGTTATTCTTCTGCTTCTGCTAAATCATTAAAACCATAACAGTAAAAGAGCAAATAGGAATTTAAAAGACCCCAAACTGTATTGAGATCTATTACCATTTTGTCTATAATTAAAATTGCAATAATCTTTAAGGCAGATACATGCTATCAGAAAATTATCTTACTTATTTTGATCTCATTTGAATAACATCTGTATTTTTGCCTATAGAAACATCACTGAACCCAAATGCATTGATTTTTGAATTAACATTAGTAGAATTAATATGTGGACTTCTGGGGACCTCATTCATCATGATGTTACTCCCGATTCTCGGCAGTGTATTCCGTCGGTGCTGGATCAGTGAAGCTCGGACTGTGTCTTACAGCTGGAAGATATAAGACAAATCTCTGTCTCACGTGCATGTGTAAAGATTTGTATTTCTCATGCTCTCACTCTCAAATAATCCTGATTATGGAATTGGTGAGGAGGGAGTCTTGTTTGGTTTGCTTTCTGTAGACAGAGTGCTACTTTGAATAATTCTGAGGTGGTTTTTTTCTAATGGGCCTGAAGGGAAGTCGGTCCCCTTGTGCTCTCTCCTTCTCCCCCACTCCTCAGGCTGGGGCTGCATGGGCATTAATGTATTCTGTGTAATGTCAGGGGCTCACTGAATGCACCTTCCCACCAACAGCACAATGAATTATTGACGTGAGGGATATTCCCTGGTGTATACTTTTCCAAGGTTATACTCTCTGATATTGGATATTTATTCGGCATAAGGTAGGGATAAGAACCTCATTGCCACATTATGTCTGACACAATCAAGTTTTGGGGAATTTCAACAACATTAGAAGATTTGTATAATATATTCTTTTAGAGACAGAGGCACAGCTTTAAACAAAGCATAATCCCTGCTGCATATCATTTCCACCCTAATGCACGAAGAGGAAGCAAGACCATAATGCTGTCTGCATCATTTCCCCTTTGTGTTCAGTTGCAAGGACTATTCACCTAATATTCAAAATCCATGTATTCATTAAACAGAAGAGGATGATGAAAAAACTTTAAAAAAAAAAAATCAAGAAAATAATGAAACCAGTTCGAATGAAAGTGGCATAACATTGAGTCATTGTTTCTAGATATTTGAGAAAGTATTTGGAAATAATTAAATGGTTGATATCCACCACCTTTTCCAGCACTCAGACACTGCAGTTTCAGTGGTTTTGATGCTCACGTAATTCCTAATTTCTTTGAATCAAATGTTGTTTATATTTCTGCAATGTGTAACAAAAGGATCTCTTGAACACTTCACTCACTGTCACCCAAGCTCTCCTTGTCAGCCCCTTTGTTAGCCAAAGCCTCCAGGGTTTGTGTCCTGGGCACTGGACCTTTTGTGCTCCTCACGCTGTAGTCTCAGACAATAGGGAGAAAAATAAATCTTCTGTGACAAGTTTACTTAAAGGGATACTATCACATTAAATAAGCATATAAATAAACCCACAAGTAATGTTATTCCTGTGGAAATTTGAGAAAAAAAATTTTTCTTTGTACCAGTAGTTAGCATCCTCGTCTGTTTGCAACAAGGTAATTGTGAAAATCACATAATTTTTTACACTTCAGGCTGTTCTTTACACAGCACTTTCCAAAAACTAGGAAAAAAGTCAGCCCTTTTACTATTTCCTTTTAGTCAACATTCAGGATCTGAATATTGTGTCCTGCCCCACTGGGAGAATTGGATGCAAATATTTCAAGGGAGTGTTTGAGCTTAGAAAAACCAGTTCTATTTCTAGTGAATTGTTTCTAGAAATAGGACCAAAAAAAGCAAATTTGCTAATGATGGGTGTCATTAGAGAAGATAACCAAAACGAAACATTTTTAGGAGATTAACCTAGCCTTTTTCAGGAGAAATTATCTTCAGATATGAGGGCCTCAAATCTCTCTTTCTTTGTCACCTTTTTATTTTATGCAACTTTATAAATTCACTCAATGTAATAACTTAGTGAATTTTAGCAGGATAATAGAACTAGAATGGTTTTACAGTCATCCTTACATCTTTTTAAATCAGGCTGTTTATAAGTAATTCTTGTAATTTGTTTATGAAATTCTTTAGTAAGGTAGAGACCGAGATTTCATAATGAAGAGTGAAGAAAACAACAAAGAATGTATTGAGAAACCACAATGTTTGATAGAGAAAATACTGCTTAATTTTTAAATGACTATTTAAACTCTATTGGTAAATGAGGTTTTGGTAATATTTCATAGCTACACACAGATGTACAGTCCCTTGTTGGCACAAATGCATGCTTTAATTTCACGGACACTTTTTAATCAGCACAGGAATGCCAGGGAAATCTTCTGGAGTAGAAACAAGTGGATCTGCCAGATCTTGGACTGCAAAGTAAATCTGTGTGATGGTCACCATCACTGTCCCCATGGGCTGTAACATGTTCTGGGCAGGCAGCAGCTTTACTGAGTCTCAGTAGCTTTTCGGGGGATTTCTCTGTTGCTGTGACTGTGCTTTCAGTTTTCTGTGAATCTGTCTCTATATTAATTAATTACATTGCAGGTTTTGTTTGGGGTTAGGGTTCTTTTTTGTTTTGTTTTGCAATGCTGTTTTGTTTAGCTGTAAAGCAATGCTCAGCACTAGGGAAAGGGCTCAGGAGCTAACTGGATGTTAATGAATGGAGGAGAATAAATAGGGGAACAAATGTTCTCTATTTGAAGACCACATTCTCTAGTGATTCATGGTTTTTTTGTAGACTTGGCCTGGGGTATATTCTAGGATATCATAGAGCTGTTAAATAATATTTAAATTAACCTACACATAGCCTGCTTGCAAATTGTGCTGGACGTTTTACCAAAATATGTGTGCCTGACTCCCATCATCTGAGGAATGTACAGCCTAAAAGTACCTAGAAAACCAATTTGTAGCACTGAAAAAATGGTGAGGCTGAGGCCTTCATATAGTTCTGCAGTAGCTCTTTGGGAAGCTTTATTAGCTTTTTTAATATTGTTATTTCTATTGCTCTCTTGTACAGATGGGATCAATGCCTTAAACTTTGTTGAGGATTTCTGGAGACATTTCCTGACTCTGAAGATTTTCCGTGACATATAAAGATTTTTGATATGACATCAAAGAGATTTTTTAGAAAGGTGTGGAGATGATGCATGTCTAAGCATTGGGAACCCACACCCCCCTTACCCCTACTGTCATTCCTGAAGACATTCATCATCTACATTCTGTTTTCCATCCTCAGAACTCATGCTAGTAGTCACTGAATAGAATCAACAGGCAAGCAAGAGCTGCATTCAGACACAAATTTATTTTTTTTATATTTTACTGGATTTTCTACTCTTCTGATGACTGAGGAAATCCCTGTTTGTCAACCGCATGTTCATCACTGTGCAGTTTTTCAGCACAAGACCTAATAATTGCTTACAATGTAATTTATAAATGCTATTAAAAATTCCCACTAAAGATTCTTTATTAAATAGTTTTTCCCCCAACTCACTCTTCAGACAGTTCCCTTGTCCTGGAAATGTTATCTGTTCAAGATATGCCACTAGCCAGACAACCATTTTACTCTCGTTCTCCTTGCACTAATAATGAATCTTATGATTTTAGCAAAGGTCCTCTGAGCTCTGAAGGAAGAAAGCAAAAGGACTGTGCCACTGCTTTAAGTCTCATCCTCACAGCAAAATTCCTTGCCAAACAAAAGTCATTCCAACTTTGCATTTGGGAGCAGTGCTTACTTCTTAAACTCGAACATCTATAGTTCACTATTCACAGAGTGCTTGACTTTCTCCTTTCAACAAGTAATGTTTATGAAGTCTTTCTGAGAGGAACCTGAGCTCTGCACCACAGTGCAGTGTTCTGGGCCCTGGACTGAACTGCACTGATAATTAGTAATGAGGGTATTCTGTGTTCTTACTATAACATTTTCACCTGGAGATCTCTAAACACTTTCCAGGCCCAGGAAACTCTTCACTTCCAAAAAACGCGGGGAAAAAAAAAATTGCCCTAAGAATTTCCAGAACAACTCTGTACATTGCAGTTATACAAATCCATGTGAAAAAGAAACAGAAGCTTGAGGCTCCAGGAAACACCTGGCAAAACCAGTTCAAGGAGTCAGTGACTGCTGCTGAGTGCAGTCCTGTTCCACAGCTGAGAGTAAGTGAGACATTAATAATCACTTTTCAAGCTCTCAGTATTCAGCAGTTGATATTTTTTGGGATGTAGGGAGAAGGTGCTCTTTTGTTGAAGAGAAAACACGGGGCACAAAAAGGGGGGTGGCTTTCCTGAGTCTGGAGGTGGCCAGACCCTTGTCTGTGGAGTGCCTGTTGCAGGATGTGTCCTGCCAGCAAGTATCTGCCAAATCTGCTCAGCTGGTGTGACCACGTTCTCTTCCTTCTTGCCTTTCTTTTGTGTCTGGAAATGTTTCCCTCACCACTGCAATTTGGCTCACAGACTGATCAGAAAAATCCAGGGTTTGGATTGCAATGAAGCCTTTTTTGTCTTTGGGGGGTAATGGAGAGGAAACGGTATCAAATAATTTGGATGTGTTGTGGGGGTTTTGGGGTTTTTTGCAGTGTGTAACTGATCTCGTGTTTCTGGAGAGCATCATGTTTGTCCTACATGTAGTTTGGAGGAATTAGTCTGAGCTCTAATTTACACTTGTTTAACTACAGATGCATCCCCACTGCTATTTGTTTATCTCACATTTATTACACTCTTCAAAATTCAAGTTAAGCACTCAGGGGCTTTTTCTAGTAACACTAATGGAGGAGAATAGATGCATTATATGTGAATAATGTATTATGATGATACAATTTGGGTCTCTTAGCTCTAACCGAGACCAGTCCTGCTTTACATTATTTATAATTTACACACACCTTCCTGAACATTTTTATGTAAATATTTAATATAGAAAGTGAGTTAACTCTTTCGTTTGGGAGGTTCCCAGTAAAAAACAGCAGGGAATGTAAGAGGATTTCCAAACATCTCTATCCAAAGTAGGCAAGTGGCCAGTCTTGCTTATTTTCAGAAATTAAGAGAGAAATGTGAGAAATTACAGAGGAAAAAAATGCATGCTGGCTTAGCACCAAATCCTTTTTGCCTTTCTCCTTCCCAGCTACTCTTATTAAATTGAATGAATGTTGACTGCAGACAGTATATTTGCGGATGCTTGGCTGCCAGCATTTGCAGCACAGTGGTTTTTGTTTTTACTGTTTTCTGACACGTTTTGTCTTTTGGTATTTTGCTCACTTTGTACCAATATATCCATTTCGAGAGAGGTAGCAGGGGTGATCTCCAGACAAATCAGCAGACTCCCTTTCTTGCAGCCTCCTGAATGTCTGAATTAGACATAGCAGGCATTAGACCAACAAAAACAATTAGTCATTTCTCGGAAATCTTGATTGTTTCTGTCTTCTTGTCTCTGACCCCAAGAATATACAGAATGACAATAATACACCACCACCACATGGCAAGATTTATAACTTTTTTTTAAAATAACAGTTGGTGGACTTGTATTTTCCCTATCTTCAAGAGCTGGACTTACCCTCCACACTGGAAGAGGAGCTGCAACTTTCCTTGTAGAATTATCTCAACAGACAAGCTGTCCAAAGTTGCTGACTGCCCAATCTCCTTTGTCTTGACCTTGCTATTGTGAAATATTGTCATATATTTAACACATAAATTGTTGCTACTTTTGAGCTTGGAGCTCGACGTGGAAACCAAATTAGAAGTACAGTTTTGCAGCAGACCTTCATCATCACTGGTCACCCAAGTATTCCCTTGATGCAGTCCCATATATGCTCCATTCCCCTTCCCATAGCCCTAGAAAATTCTGATCGCTAAGCAAGTAAGGATATAGCAAGACTGTGAGCAATCCCTGGCACTCCTCAATATCCTTCTCTGGGGAAAAAATTTTCAGGGACAACCTCTTCTAGTAGATTTAAGGCAGGTCATTTATTTATGTAAATCTGATCACTTTTGTTTGAGCAAAATGAGTACATTTTCAGGTGTGTGCAAACATGTGACAAAAGGTATTTTCAAACTGTAGGTCTGTACGGTCTCTTTCCTAGCACACTCTGTTTTAGCATGACAGCATGAGATGTTGAGTCTCCTTAATGGTGTGGGGAAGGAAAAAAAGACAGACATTTACCCAAAAAAAAAAAAAAAAAAAAAAAAAAAAAAAANAAAAAAAAAAAAAAAAGATTAGAAGAGTAGCTTCAGGTCTTCTGAAAAACATCATCCTATAATTTGAGTCCATGTGCCTACAAATTCCCAGCAGGCTCTGAGCCAAAGAAGTACACAGATGAAATAAACATACAAAAAGACAGCTGCTTTTTGAAATCTAAGAATTGAGTTATATACCTTTTTGACAGCTTCCTGAATCACAGCCCATATCCAAGATGAGCAAATAGGTATCTGGCCCTTTAACTAGGTTCCATTACATATAATTAAAGACTCACAGAATTAAATGGCCTACATGGAAAGTGGCTTTCAGTGGGCTAAATGCCTGAAGCAATCTCCTTGCCTGAGCATAGAAGTGACACTGGCTTGCGGATCAATATCATCTCTGTTATTAATATCAAAAGCGCATTACTTTGTTTTTGCCTGGCTGTGCTCCAAGTCTTGAGCCCAGCTCGCATCCAGCCATTTGCCTGGACCATAATTTACTTTAGTGAGTTTTTAAGGTATTGTTTTGTCAGGGCCAATCTCCATGAAGTTATAAATGATTCTGAGAACTTGCACTCTCTGTTAGTGGCATATGCGGTGAAATTAATTTTTAAAAGTTTCATGTCAATTACTTCTGTCCTTGAGTTATGCAAGGGGACAAAAGAGCAGAGATTTAAAGACATGAGCGATATCAAACAGATGAGGTAACGACAAACAGAAACAGCAGCTTGGGACAAAATAGACATTACACTATCTTTAATTGATACATTGAATTAAACAATGCTAAAGTTAAATAAATATTGACCACTTAGCAAAAGAACCATTGATTTTTATGATGTACAACATTTACATCATATACAGCTCTAGTCTACAGATTCAGGCTGCAAGACTGTCAGCTCTGGCACAAATATTCTGCAATACAGCTTGTGCTGCTGCTCAGTCTCTTTCTGGAATCATTGAGGTAAATGTTAGCAATTTCCCCTGGTTTTTGTTTCCAAGGATTGTTTATTTTTGAAGGGCTAAATTCTGCCAAGTCTTTCTTCTCTGGTATCAGCTGCATTAGTGAACAGGTCCCGTGTTTCGCACAGGTAGACAGAGTTTTGCAGTGAACTGTTTGGGTATGGACTGATGGCACAGCTGGGGGAACTGGCCATATCTATTCTTCAAACATCTGCCTCGTCCTTTTTGTGGGGAAAGAAAGACAAGCAGATGCTGAGTTTCTGTCAAGTGACAGAAGTATTTTCTGCATTGCAGGGGACTCTCTGCAATGGCAACTGCATCCCTCACAGAATAAATCACCCTGTGCTGTAAACTGGAAAGCAGTGACACTGTTGGGCATCCTCAAAAGGGGTGACCTTTGCAAACACTCCCTGTAGCTGCTTTTTTGAAGCTGACATGTTAATGCTCACTCTGTTAATATTTATTTACTTACTTAAATGTGCTATATCTTAATGATATGGTATCTACCTACTCTGGAAACAAACTAAGACAACAAAATAATTTGCTTACAGAGCAAGAATTTACATCTCCGCGTCTGTTACAGCTGCAGAGCAAAGCTGTATTTTTTTCAAACAGCTATTTTGTAGTTCTTTCACATGAGATGTGCCCCTAGTTGTGAAACTTATACAAAATGCTAATCACTGGCATTTAGTTTCTCACAGAAAGGGAAAGTGTGAGGTCTCTTCCTGGCAAAGCAAAGATTTCATTAAGGCAAAATCTATATGCTTAGGAATGCCAGCTTTGGTTACATATAGCTTCCTGCGTCTGCTAGGACTGCCAAAACACCAGTTAATACGTTATTATTTCAATTACTCCATGATTACTGCTGCTAATCTCTAATTCCTCATTGTTGTGGCTCCCTTTGACTTCAGTTATTAAGAAGCATTTGGATTTTATTACAATTGACAGGATAGATAAAACACTGCCTGTCGCAAAAGAAATTCAGAAGTAATGAAAAGAGCTTTTTAAGTTTTGGGTTGGGGTTTTCTGGGGATTTTTAAAATTACATCATAAACACAATATAGAATTCAATCAAGATGGAAAATTATAAGGTTTAAGGAGGCGATGCTGGATTTCTTAGAGAAAAATCAAAATGTCTTTGATTAGTTTTCAGTTCTAAACAAGTCTGGCTTGGTAAAATGAAAATCATTAAGTTACACAAGATAAAGGAATTATTGATGACAGCAGGATAGGCTGGATAGGTAAAGCATCTCTGTACTCTGTACTCTATTGCACAGCTCTTAGCATGGAGATCTGTTCATTGTAATAGCGTGATCTTGGAAATTTCAGTGTTTGGTTCTGATGAGCACATGGCAGTGGTCATGCTTGTCAGAACCTAAATTGTTAACAAGCTGCAGACTGTATGGAGAGCAGCTGTAGGGATGTGGATGGTGATCAAGATATTTTATGTCCAATCTCATGGCTCAATTTGCAAATGGGAATAAAACTTCTAAAGCAATAAATAATAAGAAAAACATTTTGCAAGCAGGTATTTGCCCATTTTCCAGGTCCAGTGTTTACACTGACTCAATTTTGATTGTTGTTGTCTTTCTTTAACACAGTGTTGGTAGCTTTAATTGCTGTTTAATTGAAGCTCTCCAGGTCTCTGTCCGAGTTTGTGGAAGGGTCAGGGTGAATTTGCCTCCCAGTGAGGAAGGAACTGACCTGCATGCGGAGCCAAAAGCTTGGACTGCAAGAGCTTCGTTTTTAATGTGTACATCTCTAAATGTGGAAAGATGCTCTCGTTGCCTGATGTTCTACACGGTTGCCAATTCCCACCAGGCAGTAGGTGCAAGTAAACAGTGAGAGTATTACCTTTCACCTGACCACATAGCAGACTTTAAGCTGCAGATGCTGGGGGGCATCTTATTAATGTATGAGTATCTGAAGGGAGGATGTGAAGAAGATCATGCAAGGTCTTCTTGTGATGCCTGATGACAGGACAAGAGAGAGGGATGTTCTGTTTTTAGAGCAAGTGTTGGAGCTCACTGCATGGTTCACAGCCTTGTTAGAAGGAACATGACCTGCTCAACATTTTAACAGTAAGGCAGTGAACAATAAGGAGAGTCTGTTTCCCTCCACCCTTCCCAGCACGCAGATGCCCCCACTTGCAAACGTGGCAATTTAAAAACATGTAAAATTCATAAATGAGGCAGCAGCTGTGTACAGCTTCAGCAAAATGCTAAATTGCTGCATCACTGTAGACTCTAAATGGCAATAAACCTTCCACCTCTCATAAATTAAGCAGACTTTCAAAAAAATGGTATCTACAACTGCAACGTTTTATGGATGTTTGGTAAGTTTAATCATTTTGCAAAATGCAATTCCTGCTCATAAATTCTCTCCCAGGTACATATTTAGGGAGAGCTAAAGCTGTGCAGTGAGTTGATAGGTAAGTTTTAATATGACAGTGCCAAAAACTCTATTAGATTTATCCTGAGGCAGTGGCTGCCCAGTAACTACAAGAGGGCAGACTTAACAGTGGTTTTGAGTACCAGGAAAATGACTTAAAGGGTGTGTCACAGGTGCAGGAGGTGAACTTGGAGATACTCCCTACCTGAATTTAAAAAGTGATCTTTGAACTCACTTACATTTTAAAAACTAGTTCAATGGAAGTAAAGCCTGTCAGGATAGCTGTGTCCTTCCCACATAAACTCTGGGAACAAATACCGTATAACCATTCAAGAGAAGTAGCAGAATCCTCCTTTCTTGTTTTTATTACAAAAAATGACACTCCTGTATCGATATGGCTGTCATTTTTTACCCTGCAGTGGTGCACTTCTTTCTCCACCTAGCATTGCTCATTCAGGGATCTCAAAACACTTCCAAAATTCGTCTTTGTCAGTTGCTAGTTTAAAGATTCCTGTTACATGGTGGGTTGTTTGAAACAGGCAGTACTTTGCCCAACAGTATAGCAAAATCAGGAATGAAATCTGGATGTTCTATCTCTCTTTGTGCAAACCATAGACTCATTCTGTTCATAACAAGTAGGGAAGATGTACTCACTTACTACACATATTGGGAAACAGAACAAAGATTAGGAAGTCCAAAACCTGATATTTGGTATGCTGTTCCTTTATTAAGTTGTTTTTTAGCAGTGGACTAATTTGGAACGAATAATAATGACAGAAATGTATGAACAAGAATGACAGATAAGGAAAGATTTGCCTCCATTCCTGAGCAAGAGCTGATGTCTCTAGTTAGTGTTCAGATGAAGTGGTGCCAAGCTGTCAGGATGAACCCAGATACACCTGAGTGGAGACAGCTGTTCTGCATGAGCTCTTCTTCCCACTTGGTCTGTGTGGGCTTTTCTGTTGGTTTATTTGCAGGATGATGTGAAAAAAAGAGCCAGTTTCTGAAGGGTGCTTTGGAAGCTGTTTCCAAATGTTGCAAACTTGCAAATGAACTGCAACAATAGCACTTTGTGTTATGTACAGGTCGTAGCACTTGGGGTCTTAATGTGGAAAGAATGTGAGGGAGAAGCAATTCCAAAGCTTCCTGGTAAGGTCCGCTGTGAAAAGCTTAGCAGAAGTCCTTTGTTTTGAAAATACCCAACAGATAAAGTATGTCAAATCCCATTTTAGCTATTTTTGGGCACCAGGCAGCCATACCTGCATTATAACAGGTGTTTAAATGCCTTATTGAAGCACTGTACTGTGAAGAGGTGAATAAAGTCTCTCCTGTAATGAGGTAAGAATTTCAGACCTTTTGGCCCCAGGTCATCATGTGCAGGACTAGGGCATGAACACAGCGCCATCAAATGCCAAGAACTAGAGCAGTGTTTCTGAACTGCACTGGACAACTCATTTGAGGTGGCATTTGTGATTAATTTCCTTGTTGGAAACCTGACTACACTTATTACTGCTCCTCCTCTGCAACTATATTATGAAGAAATAATATTTTTCAGTGCATGAAATGGTTTCTTTGAGTTTGGTGTTCTGTTTCTTTGGTTTTATTTATAAGAGTCCAGTATTCAATGGTTTCATGGGGTGGCCTGGCTAACTATGGCTCCTTGCTCTAACTGCTAAGTCTGTCTTCTATACTTTAGTAAATAAATTTAATATAAACTGAAAGGCAGCAGACAATTCATTGAACGAGATAAAGCTTGACTAGTCAATATTACAGATGAGAAATTCAAATAAGCTACTAATGCTATTGGAACATTGGCTTTTCATATTTATAAAATTTTACTTTCTCTATTTCATATTTTTAAAAAAAAAATTATTAGCTCATTGTGTTTTTTCCAAAGCAATGTTTTCGTATTTCCTTTTGCATAGTAGGGGTTAATAGCACCACTGAATCCAGTTCATTGTCAGTGTTGCATCTGCACCCAGGGAGGGGAGTCTCTTATTAAAGCTACATATAAAGGGAGATGCATAGATCTTGTTTCAGCATCACTTCTATATTTAGACTCAGAGGTTTCTGTTTAGTGTTATCACTTTGGGTATGGATCATGTAAATATCAAGTTACATGTGCATATGGGTAGGACAGCATATGCTCAATACTGGCTTTCTGTTCGGATCCAGAGGCAAAGCTCATATCTGAACACTTACAGAGGAGGAAACCACAGTTCCTAAAGTCACCTGAGGGAGACTGTGCTTGCAGTTACATACAGGATCATTTGGCTCAGGAGCAATTCTAACTTCATGTGACAATTTGAGGTGACATTTCCAATGCTGTGGAAGAAAAACCACTTTCCTGGACAAAAAAAAGAAATAATAGGAAAAAAATATATAAATGTATATCAGCATGAATCAAATGAAATGAATGATTCCAGTATTTTTTTTAAAGCTTGCTCCTATGAATAAACCATTTCTGAAATTGTAGTTTATCACGTAATAATATTGTTGTTATATATTAACAAACTGTCTGGTGGCCATTCTCATGTCTTATTACTTCATGCACTAGGGTAGCGTTTTTAGGTTCAAGTTAACCTTGGTGAAATATATCATGGTTCAGTAATGTTTCTTCAACTGTCTGATAAAAGGCCTTGCCCCCAACAACATATGAATATTTAAATTACTGTTAATCATTTATAGTATATTTTTATTAACACTGATTTACAGCATGGTCAAGTAGCAGCTAAAGCTCGTTATGTTCCAAGGCTGAAGGTGCATCTCGACCAACATTACTGCTGCTAAAGGGAGAGAATGTCCATGTTTTTATCCTGTGTTGATATCTGTAAGAGTGAATCCAGAAGATCACTGAAAGGAGGCACTTGTTGACTCAAATATGTTAGACAAAGATTCTAATATCTGGGTGGAAGTTAAATGAAAAGTTACCATTTCTAATAGAAGCAGCATTTGAAATGTAACATCTCAGCACATAGTTGGGGACAGTTAAAAAAAAAATTAAAATCTGTCTTGCACCATTGAAGTCCCAAGTGATGACCCTTACAATGACTCTTTCTTACGTGACTCTTACAAAGCCTCAAGTTTAATGAAAAACTTGACCTAATTTATCCTGTTTTCATTTTATCTTTTTGTGCACACTGTGAAAAAGCATTTCTCCCTCCTTGATAATCAGATATGTTCTATATTTGCCTCTTTTTGGGTGAGCTCTTTAACCCCTTCCTGACCAAGCTAAGAGCACTAGTCAACGTCTTCCATTGTCGATGATACCCATCTATCCCGGTATTTATGTGGGCTTCATATTGCTAAGGCAGCACATCCATATAACCTAACATGGTATTCTGTACAAGCTAATAGGAAACCCCTACAAGACCAGATTCAAATCTCTCTGGTTGGTAGCACAAGGTGGTGCCTCTGCATATGATGACAAGATTTCATTACCCCTTTTTGTAGCTGTATCTTCATGCAAAACCATACCTGATCTTCAGTTTGCTGTCTCTGCTAGATGTCTTTCAGCACTGCAGCTTCTTTGGAGCTCCTCTCTCTCACTGAGTGTCTGCATTGTGGATTATTTTCCCTGGAGGTATTAGTGTATATTTTTCCATATATAAAGATAATAAATGGAAGAAGTAGAGATGAAAAGAAAAACAATTACTTGAGAGCAGAAATAGAAAGAGATGAAAAGAAAAGACTGACAGGGAGATAACCAAAGAAAAATCAAGGAAGAAGAATATGGAGAAATGAAAAAGGAGTTAAACAATCAGAATAAATTAATTAATCAAAGTGCAGATCATGTGGACTAGAATAGCAAAGCAGCAATGCAGAGAGCTAAAAGGAGACAAGTGTAAGGATAATGAAGAATAAGCTGAAATGTAATATATATTTTCAAAATAATGCATTGACTTGCTAGACCTGACTTTGGGAACCATAAAGCTTGTGACAAGGGCTTACGAGAAACCTTAGATTTTTCCCCTAACAAAAGCAGTGATTCTTACTGTGATCATGGTTTTGTTTGCAATTCGCTGATTTTCACAGTGACTCATGGTTTTTATGCCATATCACAGATATGAAAATGTGATTTAGAAAGGGTAAGTGAATTGTCAAAGGTTATGGAAGTAATTGCAAAGAAATACACATTTTTAAGTCTCAGGATGAATCCACTGTCCCTAAGTTTCTGCAGTGCTGTGGTTAGAAAGAAGGAATTCTTGTCAATTCCCACATCTTCTCTCCATATTATGGACGCTCTTATATCATAGAGGTTAATTATGATTTTTTGACCTTTTTTTCACCATCTTGTCTCAAATATATGATCATATAATGCCCATATGAGCCAGTGAAAGTCGTTGCCTAAATTAAAGCTAGTTGCTAGATGTGTTTGATTTGGTTCTCTTCTCCTGGTGTGACCTTGTGAGGTGTCAGTGTGCAGATTGGCCGGCATTCTGCGGAGATGGGGGTGGGTCAGGGACCACCATTTGGGAACTGCAGATGGAGGGGTAGAGAAGCCTGGAGCAAGCCCTCCTAGGTTCCTAGGAGGTTCGCTGGTTCCTAAGAAAGACTGTCAGGGAGGGGAATAACACTGTCAGCAAATGAAGGTGGCAGGGGGAGTGAGGAGGAGGAGGAGGACTTAGTTCAGTAGCCGAGTTGCTCTCAAAGAGCTGATGTACCAGATACTGCTGCTCGTGGCATTCGCACTACTGCCAGGGGCTTAATAGGATTTGCATAGTGCATATGGGTATTCCTAGGGGAGAATGACAGAGATCATTAAATGAAAACAAATAATAAATAAGCTCCTTACAGCCCCCACAGGTATATAAATATGACTGTTCGTGGGGCACACAGGCGAAGATAGATGGCTCCGTGTGTATAGGGGAGGAATCCATAAGGCAGAGAGGCTTCATGTTCCTCTCTCCGTCCATGGACAGTGTATTCACTCACTGCTAAGGAGGGTCAAATGACTGTCACTGACTTTGCAATGAGGAAATGTAACCTGTGTCACAGTTGCCAGCCATTCTGGCTTGAAAAGGTCAGCTCCCCTGACACGGGTGGCAATGTCACAAGTTATGTACATGAAGGCGTCCCAAGTGCACTGGGAACAGAAACCCAGCAGCATCCCACTCTGCCCAGCTGTCCATCCTTATGGGGCAGTGGAGAAGGTGTCTGAAAACAAGCAGACTTGTGTCCGTAGGGGAGCTGTGTGATTTCTCTTCTTTAGAAGATTTTTAGGGACCCAGTCAGTAACACTATGTCACATAGGAACAGCGAGGATACTGAGAGATTTCATGGCTGTAGGTGTTGTGACTCTATTACTTATTCCACATGATGGGCTGCTGCGGTTCAAATTAGACTAAAGCTTAGGAAATTCTTTAACTGTGACCTTTCCCATGATTCAGATCACAAAGATTTTCTGTCAGTTTGCTCTGGGCTAGATTTGAAATTATGTCTTAGAAGTGAAAGACACGGTGAGTGAACCAGGCAGATTAAACTAAATTATTGGCTCCAGACTTGTAGTACTCTGTTTTCTACAAGAGATCAAAAATAAATGTAAAACACTGATTTGACATATCCCCTGAAATGGTTAAGTATTTCTTTCATTATAAACATTATAGAAGAGTACCTATTTCCAGGCTCTTATATTACAGAGCAGGTCATCTTGCACCTCACAGTAATTCAAGCCAGTGCCAAATCATCTCTGTATCCGAATGATGTAAGTTCTGTCATCTTTATTGTCTGCTTACATAAATATCTAAAACATAGTGTTCAAAGAGCAGGAGGACATTTTTGTTGCTTTCCAAAGAGAAAGGATAAAATTATTCTTTTGTCTTTTAAAAAATGCTGATAAATTGGGTGGTAAAGAGAGAGAAATCTGCAACGTCAGAAAAAGTTTAAAAGATATTAAGCTTACTGGTTGCGAAATCGAATTGTGATCCCAGTATGAATGGAGATTAGCATGCAACTTTTCTGTGTGCAGCATTATGACATGATACTGCTTGCGGATCTACTTCTATCATCTCAAGCTGTCTATTCCTAGTAAATGTGAGTAAGTCATTCATATATTACTTTAAAAAGTAGCTTCACAATGTCTTCTGCAGCCTTTAGTAGGTATTAACTTTTTTATATATATAATAGAACCTGCAACAAAGATTGCAATGCAATGAGGAAAATCAGTCACAGAAACACTTTAGTGCAGAGATGGAGGCAAGTTCTGCTGAGGTGTGCACTGGTGCTTAGCACCTGGGATATCTCAGCTGGAATTGAGGGTGTTCCTGGCTCTGAGAGTTTGTCAGAACTGTTGTCTCTTGGGACTTCTCAGATGTCATGGCAAGATTAGGCTTGATAGTCGCTTCTGACGATATTCAAACAGTAACAGCCAAAAGTGTCAGTAACTTCTCTAGCTGTAGGTTTAATTTTTTCCCTCATACCTCTAATTTCAGCCTGAAAAGTGTGGGGGTTTTGGGGACTATAAATGATTTCTGACTCTGCTTTCTCATTTGAAATTTTGTTTTGGGAATGCACCCATCACCTGACCAACTGGGTGGTACCTTTGCAAGGAATATCTGAATTGTCAAGATAAAACCTGTCTGAAACTAATTTAACAATAGGTGAGAATGTTTCCACCCCTGAAAACATTCAAGGCCTGTTTAGATGGGTTGGATGAGATCAGGTTGAGGCTCTAAGCAACCTCATTGAGTTGAAGAGGTCACTACTCATGGCTAAGGGGTTGGACTAGCCAAACTTGAAATGTCCCTTCCAACCCACTATATTCTATGATTATATGAATCAGAACATTCAGACAAAAGGAAATGTTTTCAGCACATTAGGAATCTGGAATGATCTTCTGGAAATATGATGGTTAACCTGGTCACCCTAGAACCTCTAGTGGTTCTAACTCAGCAGCTAGTTTACTGTGCAAATTAAATTACATCGGTAGAAGAATCCCAAGTTTTTAGGAAGTATTAAGTATCTTCCAAAAGGGCTTGAAATAAAGCTAGAATATGCTAAATGACAGATGGAAGGCATAATATTGACCAGGATGTGGTGACAGGCATTGGAAGGTGCTGCCCAAGGAGATGGTGGAGTTCCCATCCCTGGAAGTATTCAAGATGACAGGATGTGGCACTTTGTGCTAAGATTTAGTTGACATGATGGTGTTTGGTTAAAGGTTGTACTCGATGGTACTGGAGATCTTTTCCAGCCTTAATGGTTTGTTGGTTTCTTTCATATATCTGATTCTTTATGAAGGCTTGAAGGGTTGAGGCCATTCAAAGAGTTGAGGCAATGGAAGTTCATTTGAGCAGAGGATACCCTGCAAATGTGAAACAAGTGTTAAGTACAGCTGTCTGCAGTGCTTAATTGCCCCTGCATTTTTTTTCTGTCTTTTCATTTTTCCTAGGTTGGCATTTTTGTGCATGAATACCACTGAGAGTTAAGGACTTGCTGTGACTCTCATTCTTACTTATAGGAGTTTTGCCTGCAGCAGTCACATAGTTGAAAAATATAGATCCATGTGACTGCTAAGAGACCACTGAGAAGCCAAGTAAGTAGGACTCATGGCCATTTTGCCATTCCATCTCATTAGACATGTTTTGGGGTTTATGATTGTGCTGTGAGGATAAATAAGTATAAATATTATATTTGCCTCCAGGTTATCTTTAAAAATGTATTTCTCTGTCTCCCTCCCGCTCCTTCTTTCCCTCCTTCTATTTTTCCCCCCCCTCCAATTTTCAGTGTAGTCTGTCAACTCCTGGTAGGTGAGTTATCAACTCTGTGGTCTCACAGTATGGTGGCCCAGCACAAGGTATTACATTGTAAAGGGTTGCCTTGTGGTGCCAATTACCTGAGGTTCTAGAAAGCAAAATGTGCAGCAGTGTGATTAAGTCCATGTGCAAATAGAAATTCACATGCCCCAAAAACTATTGGAAAAAGTATTGCAAAAAAGTATTTGACTTGTCCTCAATGCTACATTCTCAAAATATAAAAAAGTGCCCATAGCTGTCTTTTTCTTATCATTTGAGCAACTCTTGTGAACTCTCTTTGAGAGTAGCAAGACAGTAGGGAAAACCTACCTAAATTTATATGGTTGTCCAGATGTTGATCTTAAACACACAAAGTGCAAATGTTTTTTGTGGAACATACACCGATCCAGTTTGTTACCAGCTGCAGACCCTTGTATCTCCAGTCAGTCCATGGAATTATGCCAATTGACACCAGGTGGGACCTATTCCTCTGGTCTCTTGCCTCAGTTCAAAGTCCACATATTTGCAAAAACAAATGGACAGGTTACTGAAGGAGAGATATTGCACCAAAGGTCAGAAGGTGTCATGGGGAAGAAGTATTTTGGTGATTATTGCAGTCTCTCTTGTGTGTGCCGTTAGTCTCTGTCAGAAATGCAACCACGGGTGGTTCGCGTGTTTGGCTTGGGATAGTCACTTCTACACATTTCCTGATATTGCTGTTATGGTTATTGACGCCAATATCAGGACAGAGCCCCTTTTAACAATTCTTCAGCCTGCTTCATTACTTTTAGTCTCTATATTTCATATTTTCAGTGATTTTAAGATCTCCTTTCTAACATATCACAAGGATGTAATCAACTGCTGTTATATATAAAAAGACAAGATGCAACAAGAGAGTTCCTTTAAAGTAGAAAGCAACACCAGGTTTTGTGTAACTTACATGCTTACTTTGGCTCGTTGGTGTTTCTAGGAGAGGATGCCAGGAAATGCTGTTGCCTTTTCACACTCAAGTTCTAGGAGGATGCTTACTGTTTGAAGCTGGCGTAGTTCTAGAATGTGGGTGAGAATTACCACGAGGTGGCAGCGTGCAAGCCCTGAGTGTCTGTTGATTCTACCACTCTCCTCTTACTCTGTTATCAACCTGGGTAACAGTTGGACTAGATGATCCTTGCAGGTCCTGTCCAACTGCAATTATTCTATTTTCCAGCATATCTAGATGTCAAAAGGTCATGCACAGATCCTGAAGGATTCCTGGTTTTACAAAGGATACTTTTTACTGTTATGCACTGATAGTCAGTATGTGCTCAAGTTAATATATGAAGCAACTTTGCACATTGGTCAGGAGAAAGACTGCAATCCTTTACTCAAAAATCAGAAGAGGGTTTTAGAAGCAGTGACTATACTGTTCTCTATTTCTTCCTATACCAGCCCTCCACATTCAGAAGTGCAAATAACACAGTGCAAAGAGACTGTGCTCTCTTAAATGGAAATGTTTGAGAAATACAGGGTGTACTTCTGTCCATACGTGTATACACACACAGGGAGCAAACAGCAGAAAGAATCTCTGCTCAGAGATTGTTTCCAAAACATTTCCACTGGCAACATTAAAAGACCCCTCAAAAATCTTTGAGACTATTGTTTGCATCTCCAGTGAGGGGCAATTAGTGGGTAATCAAGAACCAAATGATGGCCAGCCTTGCCAATAAAAGATGCTTTTTGTTTTCCTTTCTTCACAAATGTTTACTCTTTTGAATACTTGTACAATGACAGTAGGAAAAACTGCATCAAAAGCATTGGCTCAATCTACATATAACACAGTCATAAATACCCCCCCGAAGTTAGTCAAAACACAGTGTGTTGTGAAGAAATCATTACTGCTGCAAAATGTTTTGTATAAAGCAATTTTTTATTGCAGGAATTCTGAGTCTGCGTGCTCAATAAGGAAGTAAAACTCTTAACAGTGAACAGAGCGGAAAAGAATTGTGGCTCTTCGTGAACAAATACTATCCAGAAGGCTTCACGTGTCTCTTGTTTCAGTAGCATGCAAAGTCTCTGTACATAATGTCCACAGAAAAGACATTGGTTATAACCCCTGGCAAGGAATAAGTTACTTTCAGTAGTAGTGCTCTCTAGCTGGAAGCCATGTACAGATGAGGTTCATGCTTGGTGCTGTGGGAGAAGTGTAATCATATTCTCTCTCTGGTCAAATCAGGCATTGGTCTTCTAATCGCAGAAAGCTTCCTCACAATTTCAGCAATGCTTTTGACTTGGTGAGGGACCCTTAAGGTAAATAAAATTGAGATGCAGCTTGTAGCATTTCTGCAGTGTGCTTTCACTTGTGGTATACACTGTAACTGTAATGTCCTTCATTGTTTGGGTTAGGTTTTTTTCCTGTTTGTTTCTCTTCCAAGGTCTCATCTCAGGTTTTAAAACCTCTAAAAAAATTAGTGTCTCTTTATGTCCTCATAGTGTCTTCATAGGCTGTTTGGATAATGAAAGTGACAGTGTTTTGGGGAGCTTTGTAGCACTGCACTGAAATACATTTGCATTTATCATCTCAGATTATTTCAAATAATTGTCTTTAGGAAGTCAGAAAAACCTGCCCTAGGAAGTTATCTGACTGAGTACCGGTGTGCTGCCTATAAATCTTGCAAAAGAAGTCATTTGGTTACTTGTGTGTGGTAGCTCATGGATTCACGCTGTTGAAGTGAGGACAGTCTCATTTAAGCATATGAGTGTTGCCTTATTTGTGAAAAGCTTTTTCATACCAAGTACCATATTAAGCAAAACTGAGCAAAATTCTGCTCGGCTTCCTATGTTTTTCTTCAGACCTATACATAATTTTTCAAATAACTTCTTCCCCTAAAATCAAGGCTCCTCAGCTCTTTTCCACTGTATCCTTCTCCTCATTGGCCCCCAAACTCTTTTATTTATCATTCATGCCACTCTCTGCCAAATAAAGGATGGTTCCAGAGCAGAGTTATGAGCAGTAAAGAGGCTGGCTAGGCTAGTGTTCTGACTATAAGTCTTTGTAAAAGCAGACTACTAGGCTAGTTGTGAAGGATACTGAAAAGTTCAGTGGAAGGTATTAAACTACCAGTAGTTGATTCTAAGCCATACCCATTCCCTAAGAAACAAATTATTTGCCCCTAGACTTCACATCTCACTGCTGCAGATAAAAGCATGAACTGGTTTCTTTTAAATTCCTGAACGAGCACAGAAAGAGAATTCTGCAAACATTTAAAATTGCAAATTGCTTGTTTGCTCAAGATCAGATTTATTCAAAAGGGTGCCTGCTCCTTGGGGACTTGAAGAGGCTGTTTCTGAGATGATCTTTGTACGACGTAAGCATGTTTTTCAGATTATTCCCAGTATAATATGCCAAGAAGAATACAGTGCATTTGTTATTTCCTAAAAAAAAAAAAAAGATCAAGTACCTGAAACATTCCCTCTAGACCCATAATATTTATTTCAATGTTCTGTCAATAAATATAACAAGGTTATTTTTCTATCAGATTAGTTGGAAGAACCATTTGAGGAAACTTCTATTCAGTAAATTCAGTTGCAAAAAGCAATCAATAAGAAAAAAAATCCCTTGCTGTTATTGGAAGAAACATGGAGCTTTGAGGAGTTGTTCCAGAGCAAGTATTTACGTCATTGCCTCAGAATTCTTTGGTTGGCACCTGAAGGCCGATTTGCCTTTCTGTTCTCTTGCTTTCCAATGCCATATGAGGGGAAATGAAAGCCCACAGGAAATCTGAGCAATGCTGGAAAGACTAGAGTAGCATTCTGAGTACTGCTGTTCTGGTAGTCCTTAATAGGAAGTCCCTGTTTACTTTTGTTGTGCATTAACCAAACCATCATCTCCTGCATCTAAGAGCCTCACGTGTAACATTGCCAATGGCACTTCTCAGCTTCAGTGGTCCTCCCGAAGACAGACAGTTTTATAAAAGTAATACAAAATTCACAGTGTAGTTTCACCATTTATTTGTAGTATTGGAGAAGAAAGCCAGGCCTGCCTGTCCTGCTAGAATAATCTTTCCTTGACTTTATCAACTCCTGCCGAAGATGCCAGAGGCAGCGTTCCCAGCTCTGTGCTGCGTGCTCAGGTCTGCTGCTCCCAGGAGGTATAACAGCAGCAGAGGCAATTGAGAGTGCTCTCATGAGTACTGTGAAGTTGTACCATCCATTTGGCCCAGAAACAGCGAGATTTGTCATCAGGACTGGAGAAAGTAAAACCAGAATGAAAAAACCAGAAAATATTTTAAAATGAAAATGAGAAACAAAACTTTGAGGATTCTACACCCAATCACATTGTAACACGCTCTAGTCCTACATCACATCATCTTATTAAGTGCATCTTCAGCTCAAAATAGTTTGGGGGACAAATAAAGGTCCATCTAACACAGTTTCTCATATAATGACACAAAATTATTATCAAACATTTCTGTTTATTCTGCAATATTTATTGGAAGTCATTATTATTATAGGTGTAACTACAATCTCTGTGTTTCAAACCTGTCTGCATTATGGTTTACAATCCAATTTTTGACACAGGCCTGCCTTCTGTAGAGTTTGTTCTCACAGTACTCTGAGGAATATGAGAAAGGTACCTGGCTTCTTGCAGGTGAAAGTAGTGGCATTAAAGGACCATAAATGTATGTGGGGGGGAGGGGAAAACCACAAAAAATTCCTTAGAAATCATGAAATATTTTGTCAGCCCTATTGAGACTGACCTGCAGCACACAATAGTGGAGGCTAAAAGAAAACCGTTTCCGCAACAGAATAATGATGCCCTGTGAAACAAAAAGAAGGAGAAAAAAAACCACCAGAAAACCAAATTACTACTACCAATTTTAACATTTAATTAACTGGTGCCACAGTTCTGAAGTCTTCTCGACTTGGCATCACTGTACTTCTGTGTGTTTCAGCCCTTTTTTTCTGTAATACTAGATGCTTGTTTTAAGCTGATTTCTTGATTTCAACTGCAAAAATCACAGTACATGCATTTAAAAGTGGGATGTTGCAGTATTAAAGCCTTTACAAAACAGTTATGCTAGTACTGAAGTGGTCACCAGACTGCTAATCTGTGCGCAAAAGAGAGCAAACTAAATTCAGGTGGTATCTGCTTTATGCATTTAAGAGTATGGATGAGCCTCATTGACTCGAAGTTTTGCACAAAGATTGTGTTATTTGTAGGTTTTTACAATTCCTGGAGCAACTGTGAAGACTGTGAGGGTGTGTAGTGTGCATGAGATGATGAACTGTGCTCTGCATATTAACTGTTGATGCCACAGCAAATTAGATTGGAGCTAGAAGAGCCCTTGCCAGATAATCTGAGAGTAGTTCTAATAAATTTAATTCTTTCCGATTTTTTTTTTTTATCTTCCAAAGGAAATCTGTATAAGTTTGTAAGGCAAAAATAGTTTTGTTACCATAGTCAAAATCAAGCATTTGAAAGCAATTTCTTTGAGGTAGCATTAGGGAAACAGGGAGTGCCCTTCTCTCCTTCAGCCAGATCCACACGATGGCCTGACAAGGGCCCACTCTTGCGGGGAGTGTTGGCCAAAATTGCTTTTGTAGTGTATTCTGGAGCAGCAAGGAGGGAGGTGCTGGAAGCAGCCCAAAGGGGCCAGGGATCAACACAAAGGCTGAAAGCAAAATAAATTTTTGGGATTATATATGGTCGTTGAAGTAGAGCTGAAAAAAAAAAGTGGGTAGAGCTAGTAAATAAAAAACTAATAAAGATAAAACCAGTACTCGATAATACCAGTTTTACCTTCAGAATATTGTCAAACTTTTAGAGGCTCTTAACATAGCTGCATTAATGTTATTGGAGAGTCCCAGGTATTTTTTTTGCTAGGTATTTTGGATGCGAAACATTATTTTATTGCTCAAAATACCTGAAGACTTGAGAACTGTGCAATATGTGTAGCTTTTGAGACTTATTTCTTTCAGATTGCCACTGATATTTGGAAAGAGGAGAGAAGAGGAGAAGGAGGAAAGTAAAGAATACATGGTTTTGGTTATTGCTGAATTACAAGGTATACAGACAAGCCAGTGATAAACAAATTACCTTTTCTATTCTGATCTGATAGTTGAAATGGTTTTTTTTCAAAACTGGTGATAAGTATCTTTAAAATTCCTTCTCAACTTATCTAAGAATATGATTCACAGTGGAGAAAAAAAGAGGAACAGTTTTCATGATGTCATGATCTTGTGGCCTGCAGGTCTAACCAGGTCACAGCCCACAGAGTCAGATTTAACCAGACAATTCAGGGAGAACATGTAGAAAAATCCCAGTAAGGGGTTTCAAAATATCATGTAACTCTGCATTTTAGCTTAACTTTCACGTTTGACAATGACCTCCAATGAAATAGTATCATGGTGAGTATTTGATGTCATTCCTCATTAGTTTGAAATTAAATAATTCAGCCTTTTTTATCAGTGCTGAGTTGTATTTTCTATGTGTGCACAATCAGCTACCCATTCAGGAAGGGAGTGAAAATAGAGCTTAAAACCAGTACAAACAAAACTTTCTTAAAAGCACAGGGTGGCCTTTCAGATGTTAGCATTTTCCAGCACTTTAGAGATTTCTAGGTTGCTTGGTGAGCCAAGTCAGAGGATCTTCCTTTATGCTTTCAAGTGCCGTGTAAATGATAAGGTGACACCATCTTTGTATATTCTACTAGTGTGTTAATTAAATTGTAACTTTGGGTTAACTGAATAGTTAAACTTGTAATTTTCTGAGAAACTGGTATTCCAACTGCTGATATATTTAGCAGAAATGTATGAACTTTGTATTTGCCAATGCCATTAAAGATAACGGGAAACAAATCTATGCAGATGTCCTGCGCTACAGGGGAAAAGTGACTTCCCAGTGTAACAAAAGGTAAAAGCCTATTCATTGAAGCACAGCTAGAAATTATTTCTAATTGGCATGAAAGAATCCCTAAATCTGTATACTGCTTTCAATATTTTGGGCTTCAATTACAATTAATAGTTTCCATAAACGAGGCAACAGGAGAAATATTAAAATTCAGAATCCTTGAACATTAAGTGCTGTCTAAATTTCTAGTCATGGCATCATTTCTAATGGTTTTACTGTAAAAAAAACCCCCAAAGAAACAGAAGGTTGTTTGTATCAGCACAAGACAACAAAGTTTTTGCTAAATAACCCCTCACATTCCTCAGTGCAATGTTCTCTGGGTTTATATGTCAAGCATGGGCATGGTTGCAACACATGCAGGTGGGAGCCCACAGCAGGGTGGGGATCTCCCTGTTCCCACTGCAGGACACTCCCTATTACTGGCTGGCAAGGTGGGTTTGGTGCTGCTCTGCCTCCCAGTCTGTGTTCCTGCAAGGGGTGTTACCAAGCAGGCTGCTCCCAGGTGTACTGTACTGAGGGTGAGAGCGGCACTTGGCTCTGCCCCATTTTGTTTTCTCTCTCTGTTGAGTCTGATTGGGCTTCCTCTTTCACAAGTGTTTTGCATACTGCTTGTATAAGTTTTGTCAAAATAGGGAAGTTTTAAAGTCAGAAAAACAAACGTTCAGCAGTCGGAAATGGACTTATATGCAGAGTCATGTTCTTCAAATTCCTTTATTCTAATCATTTTTGCATGAAACATGGTAATAGGAACATCACTGCTCATTGCCTCAGGCAGCTAGTCATGCTAGTTTCTTGAATTAATATTTGATTGTTGAATAGAAAAAGTATATAGACTTAGGGTTCAAGTAACTGCATAATTATCTCCTTGAGATAGTTGGACCTACCACTACCATTAACTATTCATCTCCTCTGCCAGTGCGGCGAAAAGAAGGGTCAGGTGATGGCTGGATTGGCAAAGGAGCGGTTGTGTTTGAGTATGTGGAGAGACGCAGGAACCTAAGAAGGGTATAAACCTCTACTCACCTCTCTGAGGTGGACTCAAGTTGTGATTCTTTTCCCAGACTAAGGATGCTTTTTGGAAAAGGGCTGTAAAGTCTGTGTGAGCTTTCCTGATGTGCTGAGCCCTGTGGTTTTTTACAACCTTCTGTGTGTGGTTCCAGGGTCTCCTTCCCTGTTCATGAGAAAACATGCCACTCTTTCACCCTCATGGCCAGCTCAGCACAGCTCAGACTGCTCTCCATCCTGTTTAACAAGGGCTGTGCAGTCCAGCAAGGGGAGGAGGTTCATTCAGTGAAGCAGGTACGTCCAAGCTGCACAAATGAGGTTGTGGTTTGGATCCAGAGCAGGCTGCAATACCATGAAATTGGGACCAAGTACCCGCAAAGCTGTTTGGAGGGACAGATGCCTTGAGCTTGTCTTTTGCACCCACAGTTAGTCACAAGTCTGACCCTTGGAAGCTTATGGTTCTGACAAAGATAACTGCACTCTCAGACACTTGGTATAATCTCACATTATGCTGAAGAAACTCCCTCTGCCCATCCCCAAAGTTTGTCACCACCACTGACCCCAGCAGTGTGGAATGTGTTCCCTAGCAGGTCAAAGAGTATTGCCAGAGATAGCTCTCAAAAAGGTTCCCCATTCCTGGGGCATTAGAGGGTTCCAAAGGTATATGCAGAGTGTGTTTCACTGCTTCATTTTTAAGTTATTGGAGCTAGCAGAGCCGTTATGTGTGAAACATAAACTGCCAACAAACTGGCACATGCCTTGGGCAACAAGCAGTTCTTGGGTTTTTTGATATCATTCATCTCTGGAGTGTCTGTCAGTGATGCATTATATGACAAAAGCCTCATCTTTAGCTACTAACTTCTTAGCACAGATGAAATTAGCAAGAGAAGAAAATTCCCCTCCCGTAAACTTCCGCAGAGCACTGAAGATTTGGCTTGTCCGTGGAGCACAGGGCTGGGTTTGGCTTGGTCCAAGATGCTCCTGCCCAAGCAGGAAGGGAGAAGCAAGTGTGTATGAAGAGGGAACAAACCCAGTATTACTATTCCACGTTTGCCTCTTCATCTTCTATTTTTACAGTTATATATTAATGAGCAGCAATACCTAGGCTTATCAGTACTTTAATTACAGGTAAGATAATCAGGGTTACTGTTCGTACTCTCCTGTGGTTTTAGGTGTACTGTCAAGTTTCTCACTAGATCGTTAAATTTTCATTTTCTTGAATGCTTTATTTCAGCACAAGCTACTCCTTTAACTTCAAGATCTATCCAGTTACCCTAACTCAAAGGATGAATGGCTAGGAAAGGGTAGTAAAGTGTAACATCAGTTATCCTTTAGAAAACTCATAGGTTGCATTAATTATCAAATCAGAGTCTTCATTGCACTTGGCTCCAACTCCTCAGTTCACAAATATTAACAGGACTGTCAGGACAGGCTCCTTGTTTATACTTCATAAATCCTGTTTTACCGAGGAACCAGCCAAAAATAGTGAGTTGAGCAATGAGATACAGAAAAAGAATGAACCACACTGCTGGAAATACATCGAAACTTACGAATTTCTAACAGAGTAATCACTCACAACCTATACATCCATCCATATGCTTGAAATCTTTGAGGTCTACAGAAATCAAAAGGTCCCTTTCTGTGCAACTTTCTGAACATTTTTGTAGTGTTTTTGCACAAGCTCTAATTTTCTGTTCTTGCTTCTACTTTCTATTCAGTATCATCAAATCACTATGAAATAGACTGAAGGGAGATAAACATTTCATCAAAAATTAACAAACTTAATTTTGCATTTAGAATGCTGTACAAAAGTTCATATTGGGGAGTTGGCTAGTGATTTCCTGTTTTATATTAAAAATGGTTTGCTTTGGTAGGGGATACTCTCAGGGGATGCCCACTGGCACTGATATTTTCTGCAAAACCAAAACACCTGCATGTGAAACTTACTTTCAATGTGGAAGAGTCAGGCAGAATTGAAGGCACAACCAGAGTCCCCAAAGATGAAGGCACTGCCTGAAATAAGCCCATTTCTGATTTATAAGGCTTTCCTGTAGAATCAGTGTTCAGACAGGCTGAATTGGAAGTATCTGTTTTTCCATGGCCTTTCGGCAACAGTGCGTATGCTTGTGGTCAGGAAGTGCAGTACTGCTCCAAAGACCACAGAACTGCTCCAGCAGGAACTTCAGACTGCAGGAACCCTTTTTTTTTTGCTGTTCGGAACAATAATGTGCATAACTTACTCCTCTTCCTCTGTGCTTTGGCTGCTGTGAGGCTGTGGCTGTGATTCAGTTGATACAGTCTATAGACAAAGTACTCAGCTCTGAATGTTGTCCAGAGTAGCTGTAGCTGAAGTTTATATGTGCACATTCACTACACACACAATAACAACATTTTACATGGATATAAACCAGAAGATATTATGGAGAAAATAGAGAAGAAAAAAAGAAAAAAAAAATCTATAAAAATCGATGTTTGGTACCCCCGTCCTGAATGTTGCATTTGGGGGCATAAGTACTTCCCCTCCACTGGAGAGGTGGCTGAGTTTGGATGACATTGTGAGGCTGCTGGAGACATGGATAAAAGCTGCTGCCTATGTGTCTTTGACAGAACACCAGTTGGCCAGTTTTGTTCCGAAAGATTTACATAAAGCTGGTATTTGCAGAATTCTGTCAGTCCATCGAAATTGCCCGGGGACTTTGTACTTGTGTTTTTTCAGAATTCCACCCATAAAGGTAACCACTATTGCATAGCGTTACCTTGCTGTAATGGAAGCAATCATTCATGTTGCACAGCAAGCCTCTAAGAAAACAATGGTAATCCATTTGCTGTGAGATTTTCATCTTTAACCTAAAGACTTTTCATATCAAGAAGAAATTCTAAGTGGAATCTTTTGTATGTAAGGATGCTATGTTTCTTGAGTTCCTTTCCTCATAAGCATGAGATAACGTGTTCGTGCAACGTGACCCTGCTCTGTTGTTTGAACTCATAGAGCTAGCTTTAAGCAAAAGCATCTTTTATTCACTAAAGTCAGTAGTAAAGGGTGGCCACCTCATGAAAGCTACTCTCAGAACTCCAGATAGTAGAAAACCTCTCATAATTCCCGAGCTGTGCTTTTGTGGTTTTTAAAAGAATGCTGTTGAATCTGCACTTGGAACAGAGTAGCTGAATCTTATTTATAGCTCTGTTCTGTCTGGTGCACTTCCTCTCACTTCCCTACAGAATTATATGAATGAAAATGACACTATTGACTATGTGGGTAACAATAAAAGAGCTTATAGAAATAAGATTTTTTTAGATTCAAGACTAAGGGAATCAAACCCTGAAGTTATGATCTTTGAGAACAGGGGAAGGATCAGGCTGTGCTAGTTGGAGAGGCTCCACTGGTGGGTCTTCTTCCTTGTAAAAGTGCCAGGTTTACCCTTTCTCTCAGACCTTCTAAACCTGACTAGGATTGGCTGTAATGAATGTCTAAGTGACAAAAAGAAAAGCAGAGTGTAAAAGATGCTAATCGGTCTTTGTTCTTTTCAGACATCATCACATACAGGACCTGGAGTAAAGATTTTGTATGGAGAGAGATAGATTTTAATTAAGCATCTTAATAGAGAAATCCTTCTTGTTTTTTTCAGAATAAATTAAGGAAGTAACTTTGATGCAATATCATTTTCATCTAATCAGTAACATTCTGAAATTACCATGTTGTTTTCCATTAGAAATACCATCATCCAACAAATCAGATAAAATTATTTAACATAGCTATATTGCAACCTCAGCTAACATTAGCTTGGGCATGTATATACACAGAGCAGCAGACGGCAAGTGAATTGACAAATGTTTATAGGGAGAAAAGGGCAGACAGTATCAACAATTTTATATACTCCTTTGAAAAAGACGTCTGTATTCGATCTTGATTCACTAATAATCAAATAATGGCTTATCAGGGTTTTGCCATCTGCATATAGTGAATACTGATTACTGACACCAATAAAAGGCAAATGTCTTCAGCCTTTACTTGTATGCACAAATTACTAATATCTCCATTAAAAATTTTGACTTCATATCTGGCATGAATTCAGAGGTTTTTGTTTGATGTAAACCAATATGTCGACAGAGCGCTTTTACACCAGAGTGTCTGCCACTTTTTAAACACACAAAGTGCATGAAGATAAATCAGCTTGCAAACCTGGGACAACAGTTACAGTCTGGAAAAGCGATGAGGTTGCTGCTGCATGACTGTGTTCTCAATAAATGTGTGTGGTGGTTACAGCAGTTTTACACAGCTATAGTTTCTGTGGGCAAATTTGCAACACTCATTCCTGACAGCCAGAGGCAGGCTACAGTTAGCCTTGCATGTCCAAGCACTAGTAATTGTTATTAGTATTTATTTTCTATCACAGTAATGCCTTGAGGTGAAGTCAAGTGGGTGCTGCGTTTGCCCAAAGTGAGAGCTTGACAAAGTGAGCAGGAGTGGGAAGCTGAAACACCTGGTGGTAAGTGACTTATTCAAGAGTACAGAGAAGGGTTATGTGAGCTGGAAACAGAACACCGCTTATCCAGATAGACTCTCTCTTGACCCACAATACACACTTCTCCTTCTAGTGGAAGTTCTCCCAAGGGGAAGACATTCTCAACTGAGTTGTAGGGAGTGTTATCTCTTGATCATATAATTCAGTTACATGAGGATCTGACTTGGTAAAAAGCAAGGAAGGCAGCACTAATCACATGCCCCATTTTTTCACCTACCATAAAAGCCGAACTAAGGAGTTTGGGTGTATGAATATGTATTACAAGAACCATGCAAACGTCCCTCTCAGAACAGACTTTCACGATTGCTTGTCACATCGATTTCTTTAGTTTGGCTAGATTTCCACCCGTTGGAGCAATAGGAAAACCTAAAACTGCCAATATTTTTTGATATGACTTGAAATCCTGTGTAATAGGTTCCATCAAAAATAAGAGTTGCTTTTATTGCCATCATAGCTGTAATGCAATTTCATGTGGTGTCCTTACACATACTGTAATATCTCATATGGAGCTGTCAGCAATAACCTTTTGTGGCAGCAGAGAGAAAAAAAATCCCCCAAATACATACTTGTCTAACATATATTTGTAGACCTTAAATCCTGTCTAACCATATACAGCTGTGTTTCTCTGATCTTTGGTGTAGTTGAGGAGCACTGTGCTTTTTACTTGTAGGTAGAGCAGAAGCAGCAGCTGACAGGGCTTGTGCAAATAAGATCTTGGAGGAAAGTCGCAGTCCGGCCTTAGTTCTGCTCACCTGGTGCGTGAAAGGACTTGGCACCCTCTGCAGTCCTATGTGTGCGCAAGAACATAAAATATTTTGTGGTTTTATCATTCAATTTTCCTTCTTTAATTCTGAACACAAATAACAGCTTAACCTAGCGAGAAGTCATAGGAAAAAATTCTTAGAAAGTTGGTATACGTCAAGAACAGAGGAAGGCTGCAGGACCTACGAGCCTCAAATACCCAGCAGTGTGTTTCACTCCCTGCTGCCTCTCCTCCTGTCACAGACCAATTTGTATTTTGTGCCTCAATAGGAGATGTTCCGGTGCTGGCAGAAACTTTTAATGATCCTCAGCCTCACATGCTGCTCTGGAAACAAGTTCTGAAGAATACAGAAGATTTTGCAACGTATTACTCCTATAAATAAAAATGTATTTCTCACCAGGAATTAATATTCAGATACTCTTCCACATTTTAGCACTGTGGGTTTTCTCCTCATCTGGAGATGCATGATCCCTTGTTCACGTTCTTTTGGTTTTTCAGGTATGTCTTTGCCATCTGATGAACTCTGGTAAACTGTAGTATTGTTAGTGGGATTTTAGATGACTGATTAGTGTTAAGATTCTTCCTAGTTTCCTTCTACTTATGAAGTTGTAACGAGTCCTTTCCAACCTGTAATAAATACATTATCTGAGCAGGAAGATAGAACTATTGTAATGAGAAAGCTCTAAGTAGTAAGTTACTGACTTAGAGCACGGTGGCCAGGGAGCTGTCTTGGGGTTATTTTATGATGATTAGACTATTCCCTGATTGTCTGCTTTATGCCCAAAAATGGTTGCTGTAGCATTAAGGTGGGCCTGGGGGGAGGGGGGAGCCTTGGGGCTCTTCGGCAGGCTTTTTCAAAGCCTCACTCCCCAGGTGTCTGGGTGCCATTGGGTCTGGTTTGGTTTTTTTTTTGCTTGACTAGCTTGGTTTTTTGTTAGCTTAGGCAAGAAGTTTTTTCCCCTTTCCCTGGCCTTGGAGAGGCTGCAGCAGCAATCCTTCGGTGGCTTTTTCAAAGTGAACCGGATGGCTTGGTTTTGGTCCGAGATCAGAGAGAGTGACCAGCAGGAGAAGAGTTGGCCAGGACTGGCAGGACAGGCAAAGACCGCTCCACTTCAGCCCCAGGTCTCAGAAAAAGCTGAGCAGGCGAGAGAAAAGCACACCAAACCCACCTGCTTCATCTGCTGTGAAGAGGGAACCAACACCAGAGATTCACCAGGTTCCCATCTGTTTGCCCGAGCTGCTGCGTGAACCTTTTGGGTTTTTTTCTCCCTGAAACAGGACCCAGCACCATCTTTCTCCCCACCACATGGTCCGTTTTTTTTTCTTTCCCTGACATTTTGGGGTTTTCTTCTGGTGGGGGGGTGGGGAGGGGCAGCAGCGGTAAGGTCTGACAGTCCAATATCTAGCATTTATTTACCTTTTCCTGTGCTGTGTGGGCACTCTGTTTGTCAATTAAAGCGGGAGGGGGTTCCACTTTCATCCCCTAGTATTCATGCAGAAACGGATTGTTGGAACCTTTTTTTTTTAATTGGAGGAAACACTCATTCCGGAGTGTTTTTCTCCTAAACTTGTGGAGCTTAGTACCCAGGCCTCCCTGACTACAGCAGATCCTTTCAGAACTGGAGTGCCCCACATGCTGGTTTGATGTTTCAAGGTAAAATGCAGACAGCATTTGCTGTGAAACAGGAGTCTGCTCACCAGTTTACAGGGAAACTGGCTTCACTTGTCTACCTTACCTTCGTGACACACAGTTGTTGGCACACAGGAAATGAGGCCTTTTTGGCTGAGCAGCATGTGTTGGTGTTACACATAAAGATGGTACCTTGGCAGTGCTGTGGTTGGCAGTGCAGGACAAGGCTTTAGCACATTTCCAAGTGTGCTGCTTCAGGCAGAGTAAGGGGGTTTTGTGATTAAGTCCTGAAGTTGTTTGATGCTGAATGTGACCATGGCTGTGGGACTGCATGGAGAAGATGGTATACTATTGGACTGGTAGGATTCCAAAGAGATTATATGTTAGTTGCACATGCATTTGCATCAGTTAAATTATAAAATTATATTAATGATCAAATCTCCTTGTGATATAAGTTGATAACTAGCTTGGTTCATGAGGAAACTTCTCCTTAAGCAAGGAACAGCCTAGCATGACAAATTGGTCCATCCCTTTTTCTGGAACATCTGGTTCAACATCAAGGTTCAGTCACCTAGGAACCACAGAAAACCAGGATAATTTAGAAGAGACCTCTAGATGCATTTAGTTTAACCCCGCATTCAAGGCACGACCAGCTATGACCAGATTGGTTAAGGTTATACTGCAAGACACCAAGGGAGCAAGACACCATAACCTAATCCATGACTGTAATGGAAAGGCCAGACCTGGAGTTGTGAGAAGATGAGCTTAGATGAAGCTCTTTAGCCTGAGGTAGTGCTCAGCATGGGTAACAATCTTGCAGTCTTTCTCATGATATGTCAGTGCAGTTAGCCATCTAGGCTGTCAAATTTTATATAAGAAGAAGACTTTTAACTAAGGTAAGATCAGCTACGGAGAGATTCACTTAACAGAACTGAGTCTTAGCTCACTTCATGCCTTGTCTGATATCATACAGGTTGCCTACACAGTGCTGTCCTGTTAAGAGACCTTGCTGAATTTTTGAAGCTCATGTATCTTCCTGAGTCTCTGTCTTCCTCACCTGCAAGTTTAGTCCATTTTATTCTCTCTGCCTTGGCTCCAGCACTCCCTAAAGCTGTTCAGGGGGTTTTATGCTTCCCTTTTATGAATACTGTACTCAAGCAGTATATGGCTAGCAGGCACACAGATTTTGCAGATGATAATGTTTTCTCAATGTGGTTCATTTAAAGGCACTTAGCGAAAACATTTTCCTGCAGATTGCTAGTGAAAGGAGATTGCTTTGGGTAGTTTCTTTATATTCAGTTTATCTTGACTTTTACGTGAAGTGGAAACGTACATTTTTAATACAGGGAAATGGTCAAAAGGAGAAATTATAACTGCTTGAATATGCTTTTTAAAGTGTGTTTCTGCTCTGAAAAATAATCATGTGAATTTGACCTGGCCTCACTTAGCTCTTCTTCTCCATGGGAGTGAGGGCTGCTGACATTAGTGGAATGGTTACTGTTGTCAGAATGGTCTTCCTGGCTACTCTTGGAGAGACTGAATTACATTTGAGATTTTATGCGTCATCAGTTGGGTTTTTTTTCCTGTAAATTGTAGCTGCAGGAATACCTCAAGCACTCCTGTGCCTTCAGGATATGGTTGACAGCACTGCTTGAGTGTGACTGAGATCCTGATAAGCAAATGAAATGACATGGATGCGTAAGTTTACCAAAAAACAGAGCTAAGAGCGTTTTGCTGAGGTGACAGGTGGAACAACACTTTGGCGAATGTGGATTTTGAGGATGCTTTGGCACCTGTTATAGCTAAGAATGCCTTGTAAATTCTTACATGTCTAGACGTGTGCTGCACATACACACACCTCTGAATTTTTCCTGAACTCATGAAGAATCCTAGGGAACAGGCGTTTGGCCACATTTCTTATTTATTTTTAAAATTTGGGCATGAGTTTGAATGTGCAAATTTTGGCTTAGAAAGATCAGATTTCTCTTTTCAAAAATCAGGGGTTATTAGAAGAGCTTCCTTTTCCCCTTGAAAATTGCCACCAGCTTTGCCACAATGTCTCTTGGGCTGGAAACATTAATTAGTGTTTTGCTTTGTACGTTCAAAGCTGATATCCTTTGCTTCTCTGAAAGAAGAGACCAATGGCCACTTCAGAACCAATCCATTTCCACCACTGATGCTCCTACCTTGCATGTAAAGCGAACCAGCTGTTACTAGGTTTCACAGCAGAAAGATGCAGACTAAGTGACTGTCAGAAGATTGTGTCTATTCCGATTTGCATAGGCTTCTCCTTTTCACCCTCCTTCACTGGACTAAAGAAATTAAAATGTGTGCGTTTAGAAGTAGCATATAATATATATTCCTCTTTTCAGTGATTCAGAAATACATGATCAAACCCCTAGATTTTACTCAAAATAACATGCAGTTAAGGGGATTTTATTGCATAAGAAATAGTAACAATAAATATGATCTGTGCTTAGATTGTACACAGTTGCTTTTTACCTGAAGTGCTAAAGACAACTTAGTAAATGGGTAGTATTAGAGTGTGGTGTGTCAGGCAGTACATTGCAGGATTTATTAATGCTAATATCTGTTAAGAAAATACGCTGTTAGCCCTTCTCTACATATAGATTCAAACCTTTCTATTGATATTCTACTGTAGAAACAAACCTGTTTAAAAGAATTTACTTCTGTGGCACAGCACGCCTTAAAATTTGAACAAAAGTCAGCGTGATAAAAAAATTGATCAGTTCAGTGAACACATTTCTTTGCCTTAAACTGAAATGTGCATTCTAGAAGAGCATGGCTTGTGAATTGGAGACCCACGAAAGGAACAGACCTGCTAAAAGAATAACATTTTGACGAAACAACCTTATTTGCTTAACAGCTTTCCACTGCAATTAACATATGCGGCAAATGTGTCTATTTAATGTGACAGTCTGCTCAAATAACCCTCTTTCAAGAGTGGGATTATATAATCTGGAAATAGCAGAGTTACACTGAGATTAAAATTATTGAATATCTTGCTTATCGAAGATGCCAGCAGCTCTGGCTCCTCCTTTCCTCTGTACTTCATGCTGACTTGTAAATGATCTGCTTGAGCTCTGGCGTCCTTAAATTAATGAACTGTCTGACAGCAACATTCAGTACAGGACTTCTATTTGAAACAAAAGAAAGGGAAACTGAAAGAAACCCTGGGGAAGACAATCTGTGCAGCAGCAGTTCTGGAAGTATTTGGCCTTACCAGGCTTCATGGGATGGCAGTTGTATTGGTCCTACAAGACTGAAACTATGAGGATGCGAATGGCAAGGCATGACAAAATAAAGTGACAAGATGTATAGTCAGGGATCAGCTGGTCCCTTGGGCTTGGCTAATCAGTGGTTAACCCATGACCAGTGGCTCCATTGAGACCATTTGCTCCTGGGACACATGCTGGGGATCTTCTGACCAGGGTACTGGCTTGGGCTGAGAACGAGGACACAGACAACGTGACCTACTGCCCACTGTGCAAAATGCCATGTGGGATATCCTAAGCAGAGCGTGGCTGGAAGTCAGAGCAGCTGCCCTCAGGTGGATGCCGTAGGCAAGATTTGGACTTGCTATTTTCAGGAATTGCCATGCCAGTGAGGGTGGGGACATTCGCCAGCCAAGCCCCTGTCACTGCCATTGTCACAATCCCATTCTGCACACCTGTGTCAGAGACTTGCTCCCTCCAGCCTCCGAAACAGTGTTTATAAAAATACACAAATTGGTTTAATCTCATGGTACAAAATAAGCCAATCAAAGGGGAGGGTGGTTTAATATCCATTATTAGCTAATCGGTACACAGAAATGACCGGCCCAGCACTCATCAAGGATGAGGATTTGGCATGGACAGGGACTCATCAGATGGTAGCCAACAGAGCACTGCAAGGAGCAAGGAAGGTGATGCAAGCCACCCAGAGCAACAGAGATTTCTAAGCCCCAGGAAAAGGCAGTGAGGCTGCTGCTCCCTTGCCCGGGAATGGGGCAATTTTCATTACTATTGTTATAATTCCCTTGGCCCAGAGTGACCAGTTTTTGAGCTGTTTCCCTGTTGTTTGACCCTAAGATCCCTTCTGCATCAATTGCAGGGTGTCGAAAGGAGGGGAGAAGGGTGCTGTGTGCTTGTCCATAGGCTGGCTAGAGACGCTGGGATCCTGAAGTAAAGTCAAAACACAGCTTTCATATCAGAAATCATCTGCGAAAACAAACTTCTCCCTGCAGCTGTTTAGAGAGGGGAGCTGGCGAAACACAAAACTGGAGATGGCTCTAGCCCATGTGCCCTTGAAAGGGGTCAGAGTCATTGAGAGCTCAAGGGCACACTCACTGTTAAGCCAAGAGACAATCTCCAGGTTCAGTCAATTTTAGAGCTGTGACAAATTCCCCTTCCCAATACCTCAAAAGGTGGGGATTTTCTACAGCCCACTGTGAAGTACCCTGACAACAGCCTGCCCGCTCAGGAGTTCACTGCATAAACATTGAGGAACAAGGTAAGGAACCAGATCTTTCCCCTTCTTATCTGATAAAAAACCCCTTCCTTGGTCAGTGCTCTGCTGGCAGCAGCTCCATTTTAAACACCCTCCAAGACCCTCAAAATCACAGTATCTATCTCATTACATGGGGGTTTTTAATGAGAGTCTGGAAAACTCCTTGAGTTGTCCCCAACCCTGGAAAACTTCCAAGTGTTCCTAAAAGAGTATAATGAGGCTCTGAGGCATTGTGTTTTCAAAAGTGGAGGAGGCTGTTTCCCTTCTTGTCCGAGGATTTGGCTGTCACTGTGTCTCATTCGGACCATCACCCATTTCAACTGGAAGATGCAAACTCTTTCAGTGTGGTCATTGTACTATGGAACATGCAGATTGCTATCTGGGCAACATGGAAAAAGCTTTTTGCTTACAGCTAGAGGATAAAGAGAGCAACCACAGAACTCATTTTTCAGTTCCATTGTCCCCACATTTTTAAAAAGTCTGAATTACCAGCTCGTGTTGCCTGTTGCCTAGAGAATGTCAGGTCACATCTAAGGTAGTAATGTTGTCTCTTCTACATGCTAAACTTGCAGACTCTTCAGGCTGCAGCACCCGAATTTCCCTCAGGTGTACTGAACATTTCAGGTGATGATTGACCGCTCTCCCTGATATTTGTATGATTATTAGTCTCTTCTCTGTGTGCTATTCAGAGGACAGCACTGCTCATAAAAAGCAGATAGGAGCAAGCTGGGCTGCTGCCCCTGGTGAGTAGGAGAGAGGATGGGCTGATTGATGACCCTTGCCTGTTTTCTGATGTTGCAGTTGTTTTTTATGATGTCATTAGGAGGCTATAGTCATATTAAGGAATCCCTCATGACATCATAAAGGACTTGATATTTCACTAATGTTATTTCAGCAGAGTGAAGCTCTGGCATTTTATAGTCTTTGCTTTCCCCATAGAATTAGGAGTTGTCTAACTACAACCTGGAAGAAATGCAAAAGTAGTCAAATGTCGACTTCAAAAGTTATGGTTAAAGAATGCTAATATATTTGGCTCTTTTGGAGCACATAGCACCTTTAGGTGGAGGACATGATGTGTTTATAAAAGATGCCATCCGTGAATCATATCCTCACACAAAGGAAGAATCACACATGCCTTCCACTTTTTCTGGTGCACAGAAACAAAGAATTCTTTTTCCTGAACACTGACAAACATACCATAGGACTGCAACATGGCACCATTTAGTGTATGAGCACTGAGTTGTGATGTAACAGTGCAATCAGGAAAACACTGACAATGGAGCCCAAAGCTACCATTTCCTAACATAAGAGGGAAATATAAATCCTGTACTGAGAAGAGATACTGATTTGATGGGTTTGGTGTAGGTGGAAAAATCAGTATGAGTGCTGTTGCCAACTGTACCATAAGGGGTATGTGAGGACCGAGGTTGGTCAGCCTTAGTGACACCTCCCTGTGCAAGCTCAGCATCCTCATTGCAGCAACACAAACATTTCCCCAGGAGAAAGTGCTATTAGTTAAGGATAGGGATTGCATGCCCAAGGGAGAAATCAAATGACAGTTTCCTTTACTGCAGTGTTAAGGGATTCTTTGACAAGTCTTTATGCTGGTCTCTCCTGCCTCCCAGTCCTTATGCACTCAACAGTATAGAAATAGTCTTCATGGTTCCTTAACCTTTCCTTTTTTTCGCAGAGGAATTACACCTCTGGTTTTACCTTCATTTTCTTTGTTCTCTGAGAGTTCCCGATGCAAAGGAATTTATTTTTAATCTGCATTCCTATGATTTTTGCACTCCTCTCTCTGGTTGCTCCCAATTTATGTAGCAAACAGCAATAATATTTATTGTATCATTTTAAGATTTTTCATTACTTCTTATCTGTGATTTTGGAATGGTGCTGGAAAGCCAAATAATTGGCGGAGCACCTGAAGCCCCACTGAATGGCAACAGGAAATGAACCTTTACCTTACACAGATGCTTCCAAAAATCCTTGCTGTTGACTGCAAAATTCCACTTGAAGCTGCTTTAAAAGCTGTTGAAAATTTTACCCATAATGACAGGCAGAAAACTTCAGAATCTAAAAGACTGCCACATGCATGTTAGTCTGAAATGAACACTGTTTTATTTCACATAGAGAAGTACACAAAATTAAAATGTCCCTCTGAGAACCCAGCTGGATTTGTGGGAGATCCTTTTTGGCCTGAATCCATCTGCATTCTGAAAAAATCAGTAAATTAGAATGAAAGGGGTTTTTTATTCCAGAGATGCTACTGCAAGTATGAGTATGTAACATCTCAAAGTTATTTTACAACCCCCAAAACAGCTAATTGAACTGTTTCATCTGAGGCACAATGCCAGCCCTGCCTGTAACTCTGCATCCTGTTCTTACATCTGAAGAGGGGAGGAGAGGCAAGAGAAGAGTATGCATTTCAGAAGCACACCAGTAGCTCAAGGTATCCGAAATCTTGCTGAGGAGACCGTCCTTCCTCAGTCCTCGTGGTCCTAAGACATGTCTTTCTGCCTGTCTGAAAGTGCCCTACTCATCACACTGGTGCTGAGCTGTGGCCCCTTGACAATCATAACCCCCGAAGCATCAGATTTTTATTACTGTCAAGGGTACAAAAACGTGTGTCCAAGTGTTTAAAAGCGCGCCTGCGCAGGTTCTGGTGCTGGGTGGGACAGCTGCTGCGTGTTCCGCAAGGCCCCTTCTCGGGGTCTCGGGCGAGGCCAGACCTCTGCTATGCCAGCTGTGCCCGACCCATGGCCGCTATGGCCTGCACCTCCCTGCGTACGACGGTTCAGGCGCCCCAGAGGTGGGGAGGTGACTCTTGGACTGGCCGCCATAGGTTTTATTATGTGGACCCCCAGGGAAAGGAGAGCGCCCACAAGGGTGACCCAGGAACCGAGAGAAGGGACTTCCATTTGGCTGGGGGTTATAAGGGAGTCCCAAAGGGGCGGGGTGATACAAAACAGCCAGTGGGGAGAGAGTGGGAAAGGGGCAGGTGATACAAAACCAGCCGATGGGAGCAGAGGGACAGGGAGGCGGGTAATACAAAACCAACCGATGGGAACAGAGGGAGAAAGGGGCGGGTGATACAAACCCAACGGATGGGAGCAGAGGGAGAAAGGGGCGGGTGATACAAAACCAACCGATGGGAGCAGAGGGAGAAAGGGGCGGGTGATACAAACCAACGGATGGGAGCAGAGGGGCAGGCATGGGGGGTTTGGTTACATCTTGCAGGGGTACATGAATATGCATAAGAGTGGATGGGCGAGGCTTCCTTCAGTAAACCAAGAAAGGTCTTTCTTTGACCAAATCATGGTCTAATATCTTTTTTGACCTCCCCTTCCCAGCTCACTGCAACATCCAAGAGCCTCCCATCTCCATTGCTCAGCCAGACAGATGATGGAAGAGTCACTGACTTACAATCCTGCAATCCAGAGTCTGTCCCTTGCTCTTCCCTGCACTGACACAAAACTCAGGTGTTGCATCAGAAGTGAAAGGGCTAGAGGGATCAGCAGACACTTTGGCAATGGGTTCTGGTGCTGTTCTCCTGTAGTCAGTGATGAGCTCTGCCTGTAAGATGACTGTGTGTTGTAGGCATTTGCTGCTTTGTGCTCAGCTGAAGCCAGTCCCTGCCATGTGATTTCACAGGCAGCTGGCAGTGCTACTGCAGGTAGCTTGGGACTTCAGACAGCTGAGGACACAACCCTCTGAGGAACAAACAGTTCTACTTTTGAGTACCAACAGAGGCATGCACAGTGAAGATGAATGCAAAAGAGAGTCCTCAGAGAAAGTCCTGGCACTTGGTATTTTGCAGGGTCATTGGTGGCTTTGTGATCCCTTTTTTAAATTTATAAATCACCAATTAAATGTCTGTTTGACAGGCTGCACCACCCTGGACATGTCTGGAGATGCCCCAAAGGAGGAGGTGGGAAAGGGGGAAAGTTGCCTGAAGCCTGGGATAGTTATCTGTTTGCTTTGAACAGAGCAACCAATCTACCTCTGGGGTTTTGCTTTCACACAAGTTCATCCAGTTCACCTACTTATACTGCTCGTTATTAATAGAATTGTTAGCAGGTTCACTCCACAGCTGGTAGGGAAGGTGTGCACATGGGTGGCACCTGAAGACAGAAAGTATCTGATTATATCTAATACTATTTGGCTCATCTTCCCAGGTGTTCTGTTTTGCAGATAATAAACCAAACAACTTCACAGCGGGAGGTACAGGCACACCCTAGCTGTGGGCTCCAGCTGTATTCCAGCATCAACTCACAAGTGGGGTACCTGTGCTGGTGAGGAGTTAGGACTATGCCTGCATATACAAGGGAACACAGACATGGATGCTATGACCTGCGCAAATGTCACGTGTGAACAGACTTGTCACTGATCAGCAGGTCTTCAGAGGCACCGGTGCGCTCAGCCAATCGCTGACACTGAGATGCTCCATTGTCTATGGACACATCCTTCCCCTTGTGCATCCTTTTAATCTCTCATTTGTGGCCATTTATACATAAGCTCGTCGTGGCATGATATGCTTTGCACAGGTGTAATGCAGCAAGCTGTGTTTGCAGCAGGGGCTGTACCTGCTCGGGGTACAACGGCTGCATAGATGTGACCTGTGTGTTGGAGCAAAATGTCATGTGACAGAACTCAGGTGTGATGTGTGCATAGGAGGAATGGATCACGCACACTGTTCCTGATGAGAGGCTGCTCTGTGTCTCGGTACAAACAAGGAGAAGGAGGTCTGCCATGGACCTGAGGCTGAGTACTCTGTTCTGTCATACATTCTGCATCATCTGTGGTCTTCCTTTGGCTGTGAGGCTGAGTACTGATACTGAGAGGTCAGGAGAAAGATTTTCAGCTAGAGGAAGTTGAAGAACAGACAGGAAACAGAGGAAAGAAAGGCTCCCAAAACAATCACAGTTCCCCACCTCCCTCAGTGTTATGTACAATGGTACATACAACCTGCTACACTACATCTGAGCACGTAAGGGTGAGCAGTTCATTGGTACTGAATGCTCCATCCTGCCCTCACATGCAGATAGTGATCTTGATTTAGCTTTTCAGCCATGGATGCCTTTGAACTCAGACCTAGCAGAGAGGGATGAATCTTTTCCATTTGATTCCTATCCAGAGCTTCTGCTATTTACTCAAGCCTCTTGGGTGGAGACATTGGGCTGGAGAGCTTGTGGGAACAACTCCCTTCAAGTTCCAGCTGCAATTTGAAAGCTGTGGTGTAGGAAGAAAAACAGGGTAACCAGCCTGTCTTCAAAAGTGAGCCTTTCTTCTCCCCAGAGCAAATGTAGCTCTGACCCCATTTAACACCAGCTCTCTCACAGAGGTTGGTACATGCAGTGTTTCAGGCGCAGAGAAGAACTTCTCTGCCTGAGTGGAGCAGGTCCACGTGTTGAATAAGCTCTTCAGTACCATTACAGTAAGCGTGGAAGTAAATTTTTTTTTCTTTTGCATCTGGACTGCAAAATTTTTATGGCAGTCAACATTTTTTGCAATGCTAGCTTTAGCAGGAATACATGCTGTGTGCATTGAGTGACCCTTCAACGAGTTGATATTTTCACATCTACCTCAGAGTGATCTGGAGACCTCTGGCCAGAGCAGCGCTGCTTTAGCTTGTCAAGATGGATTCATTAGAATTTTCATCACAAATTCAGTGCATGAAATAAGGTTGGCTTCCAGCCTGGTGACTTGTCTCAGTCACCTATGCTTTTAGTCTGTGTTCAGGATGAGCAAGAATGTCTTACTCAGTGGTAATCATGTCATCTTGGATTTTTAAAGCTCACCTTTATTCCTGGCAAACCAACACATAATTAGTTTGATAATATTAAATGCGCTGGATATTTATGTTATCAGTTATTAATGTACATTGCTGATATGTGATTCTATTTGACTTGAACAAAGCACCTTTTATACTCTACATGAAACAGGCACTACTTTGCTTAACTACTGGGCAGATGCTAGCCTGATAGTCATTCACCTGCCCCTAGAAAGTGTTGCACTAGTGGACCAGTTTCTTGGGCTATGTCTCTGTGCCTGGTCGTCAAGACCTGCCAGCTGTTGGAATATCATTCTTACATCTTTGGACATAAGTTTAAAAGGTATCGTGGAGCTTTTCAGACTAACTGTATGGTGTAGTTTTGAGAGCTATGATTGGAATATCCATGATCAGGAAAAAAAGAAGAGAACACATAGATTAACGCACCTCTCGTGTGGTCCAAAAAACCCACTCAGCGTAGATGCAGCACAATGGCTGTTTTATAAATATTCACAGGCAATTGACTCAGTGGACCTGTGCCTCAGGGCTGCAGAACACTCCACAAACAGTGGTTCAGACATTCTTCTTGCACAAATAAAGTCCCTTTTCCAAGGAATTTTTAATGCACCTTAATACATAACGAATAGGAGCAATCTGCAAAGGGCAGGAGCTTGACCAGATAAATCTTACAATAACAAAGATATTAAAACTTATTTATAATGTCATGCTCTTCTTTCTATTTATGAAACCTCAACATATTTATCTTTATTTAGAAATTATTAGTCCCAAATTGGGCTCAGATGCTTCATCTCCTGTTTGAATTATGAGCAAGAAAAAACAGTAGAGCAACATCATCCCTGGAGTGAGGGCTTTACATCTTTAATTAATTTATGAGCATTTCCAGGGACTCCCTACTATTGCACCTGAATGCCTGGAAATCCCGCATGTTAAGAGTTTTCCATTTCATATTTTTTACTTCGTGCTAATTTCGGTCTCACATCTCCAACGCTGTAGTGTTCAGTACATAGAAAAGCAGTATTAAGGTCTAGTGCTTATTATGTCAATTACGATGGAATTAATTTCTTCTGAATTTTTTGTTGGTTATGCCTATCTTGTTCTATTAAGATGCTCAATGATAGCAGGGTAAGAGGTCCCTGCTTGTGGCTTCTCCTGTTCTGTGTGAGGCCTCACCTTTGCTTTTTTCTCTGAAACAGCAGTAACCAAAACACTGATGTGCTTTCTTTAAAGCACATTATCACAGGGGCTGAGGCTCTTTTGAGCTAGTTTTCTTAGGCTTCCAGGAAGCCAGGTAGATGTGGTATCATGTGACATGTCAGGGGTATCCAAATCCAGTGTCTTTCAAACCTGAATCATGCTCCTCTTTCCCTCTTTGGCAGGTGTGAAAGAAATTAAAAACTCCTGAATTAGCATTTGCCGTTTGTCAGTGCCATGCTCCCTGACAGAATCAGACTCGTATTGGCGCTTTCTCCCACCCTCCTAATTAATTTTGCTGTGCTGAGCAAGCGGGCTCCAGCAGGCTCGCTGCTGCGGACTGATCTCCTCATCTGCCTTTGATGTGTCTCCTGGGAGGGGGAGGGTGCACTGGAGAAACTCATAAGAGAGACCTGCTATTGCTTATTTTCATGCTGCCTTGGGCAGAGCTCTTCCCTGTCCTCTACTCTTACATGATTTCTTTTTTAACAGCAACTATATTGTCGTAATACAGCAGAGGTTTCTGAGGCCTGGGAGCTGTGGGGCCCACATGCACTATGCCCTGTCACTGCAGCAGGAGTTGGTGCACACAGACCCTGTCCACCCATGGCCAGGGAGGGTGTTGAAAACTACAGGGCTGGGCCTGGCTCTCAGGGCACCTGGCACCCTTATCTCCAGAGACTTCACCTCTCCAAGTCCACAGCTGAGGGCTGGTGCCAGATGGCAGCTGCTCCAGTGCAAGCCAGCAGGCCCTCTGCCCACCCCAGGAGGCTCAGCTCCCACTGAGGACATTTCCTTCCCTCCCTTGGTCAGCTGCAGTGCTGCCCTTAGGCTGCTCTCCTTCCTATGCCTCCTCTCTGACCCAGAAAGTCTGTGTCCAGCAGCGGTTGGGCAAGGGCCACTTTCCCCTGTGGGGTGCAGGAGCTGATTGTGGCTGACAGGACGGGGTGGAGGAGAGGTGGCACCTTGATCAGGAGAGCGCAGGGCCACTCAGAGCAGGCAGGTTGCCTGCAGCTGCACTGGGATTGGTGAGGGCCACTGAGTTGAAACCTGGCTTTCCACGGTGCTATCTGGGAATCTGCTGAGAGCTGGCTGCTGAGATATGGAACGAATGAGCTTTGGAAAATGCTGGTGCCTGCCCCTACGTGTATGGCTGCATGTGTGCAAAGCAGGCGCCAATCGGCAGTGGTGTGCGTCAGACTGGAGTCAGAGCCATGGGGAACTTGTTTTCACTGCACCAAAACAAGTAATCACAGCTCTTCATTTTTTGCTCTATTTTCTCTCTGTTTCGCTCTTTTCTTTTCTTTTTCTTTTTTTTTTTTTTTTTTTTTTTGGGTTGATTGGTTTTGTTGGTTTTTTTTTTTTCCCTAAATTTGCCAAGTATTGTGATGGATTGAACCTGGTTGGATGCCAGGTACTCGTCAAAGCCACTCCATCACTCCCCTCCTCAGCTGGGTAGGGGAGAGAATATAATGAAGAGCTCGTGAGTCAAGATGAGGATGGGGAGAGATTGCTCAGCAATTACTGTCATAGGTAAAACAGACTCAACTTGGGGCATTGAGTTTCATTTATTACCAATCAAATCAGAGTAGAATAATGAAAAATAAACCCAAATCTTAATGTCTCACCATGGTCTTGGTCATGTATTGGTCAAGTATGTCTCTTCTGAAATGAGTGCTTCTGTTCTTGCTAAAAGAATACTGTGTATTAATGGCATTTAGGTCTTTTCCTGCCTGTTCAGTTTGCCAGAAGCTGCAAAGCTGCTCAGAAAACCATACAAAAAGCCTAGAAGTACAATCTTGGTTTGGTTTTTTTTTGTAAATTGCCTGAGAAAACGCCTTTATAAAAGTTAAGTTTCTGGACTACATTGAGGTGAAAGCTCCCAGCGAAAGATTTGACTACTCAATTACTGTTCCCACTTTCTGCCATCAGACTAGTCCTTGTGTGAGTTGCTGATACTTTGGCTGCAAGCATGCCATCCTTTAGTTCAGTTCAGGACCTTCCAGATTAAGTTTAGACATCGTCCAGTTTTCATTTTACAATGAAAGAGAACTCAGAATATTCTGTGATTCTGTGAGAATATTATTTGCACATCACATATAATATTCTGCATAGCTTGGGTAGTAGGGAAGGGAAAGAAAGGACAAGAAGTCTGCCTGGTTCAGATTGCTTGAGTCATGGATATTCATCATCTAAATGAAAAGAGTTCATAGGAACTCCACCCACCAAACTGAAATAACTGTTAAGCCTTTGCCAATAAAATGCCAAATGAAATGGAAAAAAAATGAAGCAGCGTAGATGGTACGAAGCAACTGTTTTAAATCCTGAGTTTGGTGGTCAGAAACAAGAGGTCTCCAGCAGCAAAACACAGTTCCAGGTCTTGTGACCAAATATCTTTTAGCAAACACTGAAGGTGGAGAGTGTGCACGGTCTCGACTTTGATTGCCATTGCCTGCACACATCCATGTCTTCGTGAGCACCCTGTGGGCACTTTAGCACAGGCTCTTCCTGGGGTTGTTTTATATGACTGTTAGTAATCTGCTACTACTAACTCTGCTTGCTTTCTATGTCAATTCTCTTGTATTAAAACACCTAAAAGTCCTTCACTGCTGGTTTTAATTACAAGTGTGTTAGCCGCTTCTCTACATGTAATTACTAAAATGAATAGAGAAAGCAGAGATGAGAGAGTGTAAATGCTCTTCACACAGAAATGAAATTACATCTGCAGGCATCTTTCCAACTACTCCATATGTTATGTAAAGTTTGGTCTATGTACATATGAATTAATGACAATATTTATGTTTTCCCTTCTCACTTTCACAATGGATTAATTTCAGACATATTTTATAAGGTATTTCTGATTGTTAGGTAGACAGATGATTATCTCCTCCGGCTACTGTCACATCCACCTCAAAATCCAAAAAAAAGAGAGTAGATGATTATTCCAGTGTATGTGCACTATAAGCAAACACCTGATGTTGTGTGCTCACTGCGTTGCTGACCTTCTGAAGTCAGTCTAAGTTCAGGGAGCCTTTGAACAGCCTCCTGGAAGGGGTGACATAAGGGAAACACCTGCACCTGGGCATCATCTTGCTGAGGATTTGCCTTCACCATGAAATTAAGTCAAGTCTGCACCTGAGTTTCTTCTCCCCAGTTGGTCTCACTGAAATAAAAGCAACTGCATTTGTCCTGAGACTGGCTAAGGTGTGTTGTGAGCTGCTGTTAAGTCTTTCTAGCCCTTTTGGGATGTGCGATAGGATTCAGAAGAAAACCCCAGATAAAGTGGCAGGTGAGTGGGCCCAGCCTGCATGTGTGTGGCAGAGTGGTTGCAACAATCTCTGGCAGAGTGTGCTTAGTCAAGCTTTGTCCCATGTCCAAGCTGAAGAGGTTCTGCCTATGAGGAGCACTTAATAAGGAATGGGTTTGTGGCTTGGCTCATTTATATCACTGTTGTAGGATCTGCTGCTCCCTGTGCTCTCCCCAGTCCCTGCAGAGGGTCAGTGTGAGGTGGTTGCTGCCCCCCCTGTTTTCAAGAGGGTCTTGGCATCAGTCACTGCTCAGCTCCTTGTGACAGACAGGAGCATGGGCTTGCTGTAAGAAGCTTCTGCCGTGGTTGCTCCTGCTGGGAATGTCAGAAGAAATGAATCCTAGAATGCTCTCATACATTCCTCAAAGGTAGCAGCTGCAGCAGAGACCTGGTCTGAATACAAGAGTGAGTGAATTGTAGAACTAACTAAACAAAAAGATTTTTTTTTTTGAGATTTTTCACCAAAAAATGGAAAATTGAGTACATGCTGCTGGGGAAAAAGTCACAGATACCTGTAAAAAAAAAAAAAAAGTTTTCTTTGATGTATTTGACTTAGATTTACAAAATTTTTGCAATCCTTTTGTGAGTATGAGTTTTTACATGAAAAAAGTCCTTAGTCCATGTTCAATACTTGCAAAAGTGAAGCTAAAATGCCTTTTCAGGAAGCATTTGGACCTGGAATCCTTTGATGTCTAGTAACTTACAGAGAACTGGGATCAGGAATGATGACATGTGAGTCATGTGAGGCAAATGGCAGCTTTACTTGTGGACCAGAGAGTAAATATAATCCACAGAGGGTGTTGTAACGTCATTAGAAACATGGAACAACTTGTAGATGGTTGTGTCTCTCTGTCTAAATCCTACACAGATGAAGGAAAGTTCATTCATCACACACATTATTGTTCCAAGTAATTTAAATTTGTTTTTAAAGAAACAATAACAGTCCTTTTACTGAGTTGATTCAAATATCCTTACACAGGCAGTGATGAAATAAATGCAAGATAGTTAAATTCTAGGGACCATAAAATCACAGCTCATTTGTATCACTCAAAGTAGAACGCAAAATCTGACATCAGTGAAGCCAGCAGCAAATTTCTTTTTGCTATGCCACTCTTAGAAGGAGGTTCTTAAACAGAAAAGATATTTGATTGTGCACACAGGGAACATTCTAGTGGTATTGTACTTACTAAAATATTCCAGACTGTTATGTAGTAACGTTCTTTTTGAAGAGTGTAATATGTGAAGAATATTCCATTTGAGTGCAAATCACTCAAATTAAAACTGACTTAATTTTTTAAAAATACATTGTAAGATGCATGATAATATATAAAAAATGGGGAAAATATACTTCATAAAATACAAAATATTGCTACCATAAAGCAAGTAAGATTTTTCAGCCCAATGTGCTGTTTATGCTGCCTTTGTTTTCCATGCTAAAAATCTTTGTTTCTCATTATCAACCAAATTTTTGGTTTATGTCATGACTCCTCAGGAGTATGTAGAGGAAGTTTTTATGCAAGACAGTGGTTTCTGAGATTTATATGACAAGCCTGGGTAAAATTCAAATTACTCTGATTTAATCCATTTGGAGCTGCTGCACTAAATCACTGTAGCTGTTGCTGACATACCAGCCCACAGAAACCTGGAAGCCGATGATATAAGTTTATCTGCGTATCTACAGGTGAAAACTCAGGCAGCCTTGAATTGCAGTAAGAGGTGTTTGCCTCTGTTCTGAATATATTTGGGGAATGAGCAGGGGCTGCTTTTTTGAGCACTCTGTGAGAAGTCTTACTGTGCTTTTCCTCTTGAAATAAATTGTCCTCAAGGTCATGCTATCTTTCAGAATATACAGTAAGAACTTTCACTTTCCCTTTTTTTTTTTCCCACTGACACAGGCCACAACCTTATTTATTCGAGAAATACACATCAGGCAGCCAAATATTCATAAATTACCTACTGCTGCAGTAAGCATCCACTTGACAAGCCTGCAGCTGGCCTCAGCCTTTTGACGGGAGGTTCCAGTTGGGAACCTGGAATTCCTGAGGTCACCCTATCTGTGCTCTCTACTGTTTGAGGGAACCTCCGACTTTCTAGGCCAGGACTTGGCTTACAGGTAAAAGGAAAGAGAAAATGAAGATGTCTTTAGGCAGCTGTATAAATCCTTCTGACATGGCTTTGAGTAAATGAGCAACAGCAGCATCCACCTCTTACCATTCTGATGCAAATTTCGCATCTCCTGTTATTTATAAATAAACTTTGAGGTCTCATCCATTCCACTTTAAGCTGATTGTGTTACAGAACAATTGCAAGATCAACGATGTCTAGAATTGCAATTAAGGGTGTGAATTTTGAGAAACAGTTCATAGAAGCTACTTGCCCTGTGGGCAAAGAGACAACTGTGGATCCCGAGTTGTCAGGCTGGCACCCGATGCACCTTTCAGCATCCATTACAGGGACTTAAAAATTTATATAAAGAAGCAAAGAAAAAAAATTGTGTTTCGTTCAGATCAACTGCCAAGTGATACTTTGAACAAGCAGAGTTTAGATCCCATTTCTCTCTGGGTTATCCTCTGAGGTTATGCTGTATGGATGTTGTGAATAGGAAATGGAAGTTTCCGGGGGCTCTCTATAAGTCACCAGATACAGACTCAGGAACCTGACTTGCAGCATTTACCTGCCAAGCAGAATTATGTACAGAAAGCTTTTGGTTGGAAGAAGTATGGTGAAATGTTGAGGTTTAGTTCTATTCTTGAGTATATCCTTTCTGGCAGCTGCACTGAAATGCAGCTATTGAGCCTCCCACAGTGTGCCAGAATCACAGCCCTTTCCTTCTAGTACAGAGAAGAGGGCTGCAGAGACAGACACATTCAACATATTTTTCTCCTTAAAACCATTTTCATAATTTTGTTTTTGGAGGAACCAATAAATAAAGAACTCTATTAGGATAAACAGAATACTTACAGCAGCTATAATGCACACATTAAAGTTGGAACAGGAGGTTTGAAATGTTTCCATATTTCACAATAGAGCTTTAGTCAGTTCTGTCATCGCTGTGGTGAGCCAGATAATGTCTGGGAAGGAATACATGAGAGCTTCCCTGTTTTGGGATAGAAGAGACAGGGGTGCCAAGTTTGAGCAGGTGGAGGGAAGTTGTTGCTGTTAGAACATTCCTGAGCCTGAGTGCATGTGAGGTGAGGACAGCCCAGGCACGGTGCTCCGAGAGGCTCTGGACCCAGTTGCAGCGCATATGCAGTGGCCATCACATCATGGAGAGGGCAGCTGGGAATGAAACTGGTGTTTGGACTGGGAGTGTTTCCAAAACAATACCAAGTTCTTTTTTTCTGTCCTCTCAGTTATACCACCTGTGTGCCTGGGAAAAGCGAAGCCTGTTGAACAACTCCAGTAAATTGTAGGTGTGGAGTGAAATGCCTGGAGAGTAGAGGATAGGCAGTGCCAACCCTAGCCACTACCTTATTAAATTTAAGATGAAAGGCCTCAACCCCTTCTGTCTCTCTTCAGACAGCCCCAGATTAAAATTTTTGGAATCCTGCAAGCTACTCTGCTTTGCTTAGGAAAGTTAATAACAATTTCAAATACCTGCCTTGTGGTGGAGGAACCCCTGACAAAAGTAGGTGGTTGGAACAGATGCCAGATCAGGAGTAAATCAATTTCAGGATGGCGTAACTTCTTCCAATTGTGAAGTGTCTTGATCTTGATCTCTCTTACATGCCCTGCAGAACTGGCAAGTAAAGAGAAAAGCCAACCTCCAACTTTTCTTTGTGTCAGTGGCTATCCTGCTCAAATGTGTACAACTTTTTCTTTCTTTCCTGCATTGGGTTCATCAGCTGCTATTCAAAAACATCTCCTACTCAAGGGTCTCCACTGTGTAACTCCCCTAAATACTGCCATATTATCACACTACTGTATGATTCCGTTGTAATTCTCGACTTGGACAACCTCTGCCGAAACAGGTCCAGAGTCAGAACGGAAAGATCTTTTTCCTTTTTTAAGGAGGACAACTTCTTAGTACCTGGGAGAAGTAAGGAAGGTGGTGAATCTTGTTTTGTTTTCCTCCCATCCCCTTTTCAGCCATCCACCCCAAAGGAGAGCCCAGGGAAGAGCAGCCTCCAGTGTATTGTGTCCTCTAAAGGGTCTGTCCTGTCACCTCTCCCTGCTCTGGTCAGCATCAAAGCTAATGTTTATTTGCAGTGCTGTGTGGTCAAGGCTGAGACCTCGGCTCAGAGCATAATTCCTGATGAGGGGCAAGCATGCTTGCTAACGAGCAAGCTGATCAGTCAACTTTTTAAAAACACTGCTTAAGCTAATTGTAGAGCTCAGAGGTAATGGTTAATTTTTGCCAGACAAAATAATCTTCTCTCTGGCATTGAGATAGGAGAGCCAAGAGATGTGACACCCAAGAGTTGCTGTAAGGGGCCTGAGCAGCGCTTGCACCCTCTCAGCAGCATGGACACGAGTTCTCTGCTAGGGTAGCTCGTCCCAAGTTCAGGGCAGACGCTGCCCCCAAAATGTTACCTCTCCTGGAACAACATTTGGAAGGGGAAAAAAACATCTGTCACCCTTTACCAAGGGAGTATTAGAAGATCCTCTCCCATGTGTCAGTCGCGTAAGTTGTTAAAAAGTGTTAGTCTTTTCTAGAAAAATAAAAATGTCTGAGCTCTTAGATTGTGAAGACTGTGTCATGGCCATGCTCCCATTTCTGTGTTCAGTTCTTCTACTCTGGCTTTGTATGTGCAAGGGAAGCTCTTTCAGAAAATATCTAAATATCTCTGCTGCTCTTGTTGCAAGGTGATTCCATTTTGAAAATAATTTTAATTAAAAACGGAATAAACTAGATAGAAGAAATCTAGTGCCTTCCCTACCTGCTGTGCCTCCCAAATCTGAGATCATTCTCATCTGAGTGTCTGGCTAGGTATTTCTGCTCCCCATGTGCAAAGGGCATTTTCTCTTCTGCTCGTCTGACGAGGTATTTGCATCTTGTGCTAAACAAGTGAAACAAAGCCCTCTTTGAAGTGCATAAAGCCATTTATTTCAAAGGGGAACCATGGAGTGTGGCATGCTGGCAGTGCACTTGGCTTGAATTTATCTTGAAATGCTGAGATGTCTTTTGTGTGTTTTTATAATGATATTATTAGCACCTCTAAAGACTATTTCACTATCTTCCAGGTAGAAATTCAGATGGAGAGGATGGAAGACAATCAGGTACACTGCACAAGCTAATTTTCTTGACCCAGTAGACCAGCAGTAGCACCCAGCCCCTAGGAGGACAGAGCTGCCTACTAGTCTGCTTCACCCACAAGCACCACATGCTTTACCCACAGGCTATTTCTTATACATATGTAAGGGAAACTCCCTGAAAACAGTCACTTCCTTAACCTTCATTAAGGCCCTATGTAGACTCATCTTTGATGCCTGCAGATCCCTGCCAGCTGGCAATGCCTGGCTGTTGCTGAGCAGAGAGTTCTTCATGTGTAATGCTGCTTGCCTTTCCACTTCCTCCTCCTCCCTCCCCGCAAGTCAGTCTCCTCCACCTGCTGCATCTTGTTCTAATCCAGTTTGTGAGCACTTTGGGTCAGGGACTGTCTAATTTATAGCGTGTCTGCATGCCCCCCAGCACCAGGTAAAAGCTATTAATTCACATCACCCTATACTTAGAGAAAGTTTTATGGGATCAATAGAGCTGTGCTATTAATAATACAGCTAAAGTGTAGTAACTTCATACTGTGCATCACCTCAGAATAGTCCCATAACCTATTATAGAAAGAGAGTAATTTCCTCAAAGCTATGGCTGTAACCAGACCTGGGGTTTCGTTCTCCATTGAAGTATTTGTTGAACCTGAGAACCCTTGTCACAAAGACAAACCGGGCCGGGTGATTTGAACTTGAAGAATTTCAGAAATGCTAGAAGCGTGAAGGAAACTTTCTCCTCAAATTACTATAAAATTGCATCACAACTTATTTTAATGCTTTCTTAATTTCTGCTGTGAAGTTGTGACTCACATTTAGCATTTCTGTAGCATCTTTCAGTTTAAAACTGATTAGCAATGTTTGCTCAAATGTTTCACTTGGGGGTTTTTTTGAAAATTCCTACATAGGTGCTGACTGAAGAGAAGCAGTGAGTAGAGTGGCAGCTGCTTATTGACAATCTTGCTCTGTTGCTTTAGACCATAAGGTTGCATGTGGCTGGCAGTGTGACATTCCTTGGTGTGCACTAGCCTGAGTCCTGCTCTAGAGATGGGTGTGCCCTATGAATGCTCCAGGCTACAGCAAGGACCTAAGCAAGTGGTCACACTGATGGTCAGGGAAGAGGGGCAGTCCCCGGGCATGAGCTGGGAGCTTTCACGGCCACTTGGCCACAAAGAGCAGCAGCAGCAGCTTTGAGTTGGGGAAAGTTCTTAGCATCCAGCCACCAAGAGAACTACCATTGCACATCTGAGGTTTCTGGCTACTTGTCATATTGACTGGTACTATGCAGTTGTGACTCGGTATCATCTCATCTTGGGTTATTTTTTGCAGACTGCCAAAGAGAGCGTCTTCTGACATTATATCCACGTTTATTAAACATATGTACCCTAAGACAGTATCACAAAATGACATCCTGTCCTGGGGCGATTTTATGATGATTTGTCTATTCTCAAATCGTCTGCTTTATGCCCAAAAACGGTTGCTGTAGCTTTAAGATGGGTCCGGGGGGAGGGGGGAGCCTTGGGGCTCTTTGGCAGGCTTTTTCAAAGCCTCACTCCCCAGGTGTCCGGTGTGCCGTGTGGTCTGGGGGTTTTTTTGCTTGGCGAGCTTGGCTTTTTGTTAGCTTAGGCAAGAAGTTTTTTTCCCTTTCCCTGGCCTTGGAGAGGCTGCAGCAGCAATCCTTCGGTGGCTTTTTCAAAGTGAACTGGATGGCTTGGTTTTGGTCCGAGATCAGAGACCAGCGGGAAAGGCAAGGGGCTGCTCCGTTTTGGCCCCACACTTCGGAAAAGCCAAGCCCGCGGGAGAAAAGCACACCAAACCCACCTGCTTCATCTGCTGTGAAGAGGGAACCAACACCAGAGATTCACCAGGTTCCCATCTGTTTGCCCAAACTGCTGCATGAACCTTTTGGTTTTTGGTTTTTTTTCTCCTTGAGACAGGAGCCAGCACCATCTTTCTCCCCACAACATGGCCAGCCGTTGTGGGGTTTTTTTCTTTCCCTGGCGTTTTGGGGTTTTCTTCCGGTGTGTGTGGGGGGGGGAGGGAGATAAGGTCTGACAGTCCAATATCTAGCATTTATTTACCTTTCTTCCTGTGCCAAGTGGGGCACTCTTGTCAATAAACGGTTGGTTTTTTTCACTTTCATCCACTAGTATTCATTTCTTACTGGCAGAAAGGGATTGTTGGAAACCTTTTGAAACACTCATTCCGGAGTGTTTTTCTCCTAAACTTGTCTCCAAACTGAGACCCCAAAAGGTGGCAGTGAATTCTAAGACAGCCCAGACAAATACGTGAAAACACAGTGCTGCAGAGCTTTTTAAGGTGATGTTAGATCCCAGACCTTGGGCAATGTGCTCCCAGACTGTCACACTTAAAACCAGGAAAGGATGATGCATGCAATTATACCAGTGCACTGCTGTAAATCCAGTGGGTGCTGACGAGCTATCTGTGCAAGAAGCTACCTTAAAGCACTCTAATAAGAAGGCATTTGTCCTTTGTTTTGCCTCCCTTAAGTAAGTCCCATAAAGCTTTAGCAACATCTGTCTGAGCTTTTCAGTTCTGCCAGCGGCCCTTAGGGAGTTTGTGGTTGCTGGACAGATACCTGCTCCCCTGCAAGGCATTGCACACACACAGGGGTCTGAGAAGTCCATGCATATTTGTGCTCAACTGACTTTCTGCCAGGTGATTTTCATGTCAGAAAATTCCATCTTGCTTAACTGTAACCTCATCACGATGAGGAAGTAGAAACACATGCTTGGTTTAATGTTCCTACAAATACCATATGATTTACTGTCCTGGAGAAACCAGCTAGGACTCATTTTCCTGCTATGACTTCCTTCTTCCAGGGCTTCACGAGCTCTTGGCACAGCTTTGAAATCAAACCTGGAGAGTCGGGGCACTTTTGAGAGAGGCAAAAAAACCAGCAGAGCCCTTGAGCTTGTTCTTCCTTCTGATGCTAGACAGCCAAATAAAAAGGAAAAGAAAGCTGGGGGGAGTTCCTTTATGTCCTGACTTCAGAGATCATGAGAATGGTTTTGCTTTGGCATTGTTTACAATAGAACTGGGAATATCTTGGCAGTTGACTATTGATTTTGAAGGTGTAGTATAAACAAATGAGTCTTTAGAAATCAAGGGGACATTTATCCTGTGACCATGGCTGCTACATTTTCCTCAGGCATCATCATCCAAAACAAGTTCATTGTGTGAAACACTATCTCTGCTGCCTGGGATATGTTACACATCAGCTGCAGCTGATGCCTGTAAGTAGCTATGCATACCAGCTGCACGTGTAATTCATCTTTAATAGTATACTTATGATTCAAACTGGGTCTTTCTGTCTCTTTTTTTTTCTCAGGCTATTTTTAAATTGCTCGAATGGCAGGGCAGTCATTATTTCCACTAGATGACTACATTGTTTTATTCCCTAGTAGATGTTTCAGAAAGGAGTGTAGTGGTTTACTGTCTACTGAAAGTGGCTAATTAGGAATTGTATTTCTCAAATTAGTACTTGGAGCAGTTTCCCTGGACTGTCATGTGAAGAAAATTATTTTAGCAATTTCCCAAAAGGTGAGAAAGCTGTAACACAACGCAAACTTTCCCTGTAGCTTCCTATAGGTGAAGGTTGTTGGTAGATAGGCCTTGACTTGTGATCTAATTAATTACTCTGTGCTTCTGGAGTGTCTTTTTGAGTGTGTGCGTGTGTTTGTGTATATTATATATAAAATATATAATTTTATTTTTTAAAGGTGAACACACTGTATTCCAGCTGAAGAACATACATTCCACTTAATGTTATGGAAATGTGTTGTGAACAAACTTGTTCAGAAGAAAAACATGGTGTGCTGGTGACTGAATGATGATTAATGTGTTGGCAAAATCACTGTTCTTGGGTAAAATCACTCAGCAAAGAACTACTGTGTTTAAGAACAGTCTTAACAATGGAATAGATAGATCATACTTTGACTTGCATTATCAATATGCTAACAACTGCTTTTCTTCTCACATTTTGTGATAAGAGAGCTGCTCTGACCTAACCTCTGAAGTGTCCACACTATCTTTTAAAACATGAACTAAGACCCATAATTACGCAGAAATTCAGTAAGTTTTTACAGCAAGTTTCCACTTCTTTCCACACTTTATTAGTTATCACGAAAAACCCTTTCTCTCTGATCTGTACACTTTCAGACACTCTGAGTGACAGCCTTCTCTTGAAAGAAAATAATTTCCTCTGTCAAATAAAAGAAGAGTCCTGTGGGGAACTTTCCAGGATAAGCAGGACTCATCCCCAGCTGTGCCCTTATTTTTTTGAAAAACAAACTTTGTTACTTCGAACAAAATGGTAGCACTTATGCTCCCAATTCTGCTTACCTCCTGGCCCGGGCTTTGTAAATGTAAGTGCAGATTATGAATGCATGTGCAGTGTCTGATATTTCTAGGAAGAATACTTCATAACTGAAATCTCTCTTCTCCTGGGGATGAAAGCAAAACAAATTTAAGGATTAAATCACACAGAGGCATAATCCCCAAGGGAAACTTACTTTAGTTATTATGATTATATTACGATGTACGCTTCAGTACAGCAAAAGCTGTGTGAATACCATTTCAGTGGGGAATAATTTTTAGTCTTACAGCCTATAGTACATTATAATGCATTTCTGGAAGCTTGATGAATCATAACTGCAATTCTCAGACATCTTTGCTTTCTGATATTCCTAACTTTCTCTTCTAAAAGAGAAAGGAAAAGAGCATGAGATTCTGTCTTTGACGCTGGCCAAACGCCAGGTACCCACAAAAGCAGTTTGCTCACCCTCTCCTCCTCTCAGCTGGGCAGAGGAGGGGGAAAAAAAATTAACGAAGGGCTCATGAGTTGAGATGAGCACTGGGAGAAAACACTCTAAGGGCAAAACAGGTTCAAATTAAAAGGTATAAAGTAAATTTATTATTAACAGAGTCAGAGGAGGATAATGAGAAGTAAAATAAGCCTTTAAAACACCTTTTTTTCCCCCAGCCCCTCCCTCCTTCCCACTGACAGCGCAGGGAGATAGGGCGTGGGGATTGTGGTCAGTTTGTCCCTCGAGATCTTTTGCTGTTTGCTCAGGGAGAGGAGTCTTTCTTTTGCTATGCTGTGGGCTCCCTCCCACGGGAGACAGTTCTCCGTGAACTTCTCCAGTGTGGCTCTTATCTCACGAGCAGCAGTCCTGCCAAAACTGCTGCAACATGAGTCCCTCCCACGGGCAGACAGTCTTCCCAAAACTGTTGTGGTGTGGGTCATTCGTCCACGGGGTGCAGTCCTTTAAGGATCACAGCTTTCTCTGGTATCCACCCGCTCCAGTGTGAGCGCTTCACCCACTGGCTGCGGGTGGATCTCTGCATCCCCCGTGGACTTCATGGGCTGCAGGGGGACAGTTTGCTTCACCATGGTACTCACCATGGCTTGCAGAGGAATCTCGGCTCCGGCGCTTGGAGCGCCTTCTCTCCCTCCTTCTCCACTGACCGTGGTGCTGCCACGTTCCTCCTCACATGTCCTCACTTCCTCCTCTTCTCTGACTAGAAGAAAAACTGCTGCCTGTAGGTACCATCGCCAACAAGTTCCACCGATTCAAAGATTCTTGCAGGATCCCACAGCACTGAGAGGTTGATCTCGTCTAGGTTCCGCGTCAGGGAGTCGCTCGCCATGTTTTCACCGCCGGCAGGCGACCCCACCGCCACTCACGGGCGCTATTTAACACCTCTCTTTCATGCGGGGCGGCGGGAGGGAGAAGCTGCTGCCGCCGCCCTTGTCCTTCGGCCCGTGGCGCGGCCTAGCTAGGGGCGGCCAGGCAGGCCAGGCAGGGCTCACCGCGCGCTGCACCGGGATGGAGGCGGCCATGGCGCATCGCCGTGCACTGCTCCGGGATGGCCTCGCCACCCCTGGAAAAAACTGCCCGTGTGCTGTTTTGATTTTCTTCTCCAATACGTCACCCCAGAGGTGTTACCAGCCTCTCTAACTGGGCCAGCAGCATGTCCATCTTCAGAGCCATCAGAGATTGGCTCTGTCGGATATGGTGGAAGCTTCTAGCAGCTTCTCACAGAAGCTACTTCTGTGGCCCTCCCCCGCTACCAAAAACCCAGGCTGTGCCAAATCAACACAGATTCGTAAAAGAAAAGCTTAAAACGATTTAGTTAGACAAGTTTTAATCATGCATTAATTACACGATGCTTCATGGTATGTAGCATTTATGCAGTTTATGGAAAAAAAACAGGGTGAACCGTTTCAGAGAGTCTAGTGCTGCTTTTTTACTGGTGTAAGACCTGGGTGATCAACTCAGGTCAGCTTCTGTGCTTGTGCTGGGGAAGTCACCTGTGCAAGGTGTGAGATGTGGGAAATTAGGTCCTCCTGCACACAGTGGCTAAATGCTTTTGCATGCTATTGCTCATGTGGTGTGCCTTGAGTCTACTCTAGGCCCAATATTGGAGTACAGGACTGTACTCATAGCTGTGTTAGGACTCCTTTTTGCATCCCACTGTGCCCAGTAAAGGAAATATACAACTCAGCTGTTGGAAAACGGAAGTTCACGGATTTCAAATTACTTTATTTTTTTGGAAGTTGCAACAGAAACTGGTCCTGATGTTTGAGTGAATATGCAATAAATGAGACTAGCTAAAAGTAAAACAAAATGATTTGGTCACGAGATAGCAAATGCTAGAAGTCCCATGTACTTCTAGCAGACAAGCTACAGACAATGTACAGACAAGCCACTGCTGCCTGGTGGTATTTAACAGCACTGTAGCAAGGAACAGCTACACGTCCTTCCATGTCAATAGTGAATGAACTACACGAGAAGACTGCTGTTTGGTGGAGTATTAGGGTTTCCTGTCTACACAGGCAGATCCTTATTCTGCCACACATACCATCTAATTTCACTGTTTGTGTGTACCAAACAATACAGTGTTTATAGATGCTTAACTAAAGAAGAGACTAAATTACTAGCCCAAGGTCACACAAAGAGTCCCTTAGAGTAAAAACATGAGCCCAGGTCTTCAAAACCCTAGTCTGGTGCCCTTACCATGAGATCAACCTTCCTGTGAAGACTGAAAATCCATATGGGTTGCATTTTTGCACGGTATACAGCTGCCTCTAGAATACTGTGCTCTTTACAGAGCACTTCATTACCAAGAAGGTATTGATTGACACATTGGAGGGAGTTCAGAGAAGAGCAACAAAAATAATTAGAGAGTGAAGAGATTGACTGGAAAGATTGATTTAAGAGGGAAGATTAAGTGAGATAAATATGTATAGCTTGGCTTACCTGCAGCATGGTGCATACGTCCACAAATATTTAAAGGGTATAAACAATCAGGAGGAAGAACTACCAATACTGGTCCAGTCTATTTGTAATTTGGTGGTGCCACATGCTGTTGTTGTACAGAGCTTCCTCAGAGCATGACTGGGTCACAAAGCCTGCCTCTAAACATCCTCAGGGGAAAAATGGTTATTGGAGCTATGGGACCAGTGTGACAATACAACAGGATTCTCTTCTGGGCAATGGCAGGCACTGGGAAGGGGGCAGAGGTGTCGCTTAACAGAGTCGTGGACGCTGTCCTGCCTAAGTTTGGAGGGTGTTTCTTGATCTGAACAGCAGGACTCATACCAAATGTGTGACACACTGTAGAGGAGACATTGTAGTTAATACCTTTGTATCGGTTAATGTCAGTTGCCATAGTAACTATGATACTTGATTATTGTGGAATAGCACAGCAAGAAGCCAGGTAAAGATCGTGGAAGTTCTTAGTAAGTCTGGATTGGACCATTCCAGCTTTGCTCAACTACAGAATGAGTTGGAAACAAGCTACTTCAAATAAATCCTGAAATAACATTTTGAGATTCAATTTTTCTTCAAGGAGAAAGTGGATTTCCTAATAACAATAAACCCTCCATGACCCTGTAGCTTTAATAGTTTCAGGTGACATTCAGTGGCTGCCATCAAGTAATCATAGTACAGAGCTTACTGGATGTCATTGCTTATCCAAGAAAATTTCCATGTCATTCTATGAATATAACAGGCATGTCTTGTTGTTGTCCTTGTAGCAGGACGGAGCTGATGTTCCCATGTCCTGAGGCAACCCACACCCAGTTGTGCCCATTGGTGTTGGCACACAATAAATAGATGAGGATGGGGATAGGGGAGGATGTTGTGTGAGATGCAGTTTTTTCAACAGCATATCGTTTTGCAAAGACAGAATGTGCTGATCTGTGAATTTATGCCTAGGAATTAAACATATCTACAACAGAATCACATTGATGTGTGCAGCTGTGAGAAGATGCTAATGCAAAGTTGCATGTACAGAACTTTTCGGGTGAGCTTCCCTGCCCTCCTTTTCTTCCTATGCAAGTAAAAGAAAAACAGTTTGTTCTCCCATTACAACCACTGGCTTGTACATTCCTTTTTTTCTTTTCTTTGCAGGCTCTGTTTGTAGTTATACAATCAGGTCTCCACAGAGTAATTTACTGGCTGAATCTCTCCCAGAATCCAGCTTGAAACCAAGCTGTAAAAACAGCTGAGAGTGTAAATAATTCATGCAGACAATATGACTTTTTTATGTAAATTCGGTGCATTAACCCTCTATTATAATGATGGACGACAGATATGGGCGACGTTGCCTTGGTAAGAGCTAATGGATGGCCGCCATAAATTCACTGCACATTTTATTGTGTTGCTGGAAATTGTGCCTTCAGGCAATGCTGTTTACTTTTATGTAAAACTCAGGGTTCCCTAAATATTACAAATATTTTACATCCGACTCCTCAGCATTTGGGCACAGCACACAAATCAAGCTTTCTTCATTTGAGCTGTAATTAAAGGTTTGGGTTTTTTTCAGGGACAATTATCTAAAACTATAAAGAGAAATATGTTTTCCTCTTTAGATGTTCAGTCATTGATGTATTAACAAAACCTTTGAAGAAAGATACTAAATAGCTGCAACATAAAACTTTGCATTAGGCTATATGCTGTATGCATACATAACAAATTTGGAAATAGTTTCTTGTTACTGGTTTTTATTTTTTACCATTTCTTGTGCTTAGTTACACATAAAAGGTTCTTTTTTCCCCCACACATATGCTTCTCTCTATAATTCATATCTGTTTTATCAGTGTAATTCTCTGAACAGTGTCCTTGAGGAATTCTGTCTCTCAGTAAACATGGCAACATCAGTTCATTTCAGGGAATTTTAAATAAAGAATTCCTGATTACTTTTTGTTTCTACATATTACTGTTTTGTACAGACCTTAAGTAAATTGGGATGACACAGGTAATTTTTCTCACAAAAAGTGATCTCAGCAAAACAGGAACTTACTGTATATACTTAAGTATAATGTTTTCTTTATAAGTTTTTTAATACATAATTATTAATATAAGTATACAATTAATTCAGCTTAATCAAATGTTCAATTTAGTCTCATAGTACACTGTGGCTTTGGAGGAAGAAAACAAGCAAAAAGCAGTCATATGTAGAAAAAGATCCTACTGCTTCTGAGAGTGTGAACAGGATCTCATTCACAACAAAGGGAGGTAATGCCAAGAGCAAGAGCTTGTTTGTCCCTCGGCATGTTGGCCAAACACCAGTTGGCCAGAGGACCATGATGACTAGAGCAGTCTCTGGGAAAGCACCTATGTGAGAGTTTATTGAAACCTCTGTCAGAATTTTTGAGGGAAATCATATTGGTTAGCAGTGATAAAAGCACGTTCGCTCAGTCTTCATCTTTCAATGGAATGTGCCAGTTTGGGCAGTTTTGTTTTGATATCTCCATGAAAAAACACTGCACAAAGTTGACTAGGAGTGACCCACAATTGAGCTAGCTCCAATAGAAATGCGTTACACCTTCCAAAACACCCCAGTTCTCTGAGGACTAAATAGAAGGCACACTGTAAGAGAAGTAAAAACCGCTGAATAGAAGGGGAATGCAACAACTGTGCAGGGGGGAAAGGGCTGACAAAATTAATCACATGTAGTATTAAGTAAAGTCTAGCAGTTTAATTACACATAAACCTATTTAATAATTGGGTTTATTTTGTATCCTGACTGTGCATGCTGCTTTCAACTGTATTAGGAATGTCACAAGATAAAAGGACGAAACCTATTACCAAGGGCATTTACATATTCTTGGTCTTCAATATTGACTGAGACTCCTAAATTTGGACTTTCAGATTTTGCACTTTATTCTTCTGACGGGCTCTGACGTGCTCTACTGCCCTGAAGCCACTTTGCAAAATTCATAGCAGCTTTCGCATGCTCTGATGCTTCTTGGGACCAATTCAATCTTGAACAATAGATGTGTGTGCAGTAGAGCCAGGAAATGTTACACAGGAGATCATAGGCTTATTCCCCAATAACATTTTGATTTGTAAAGTATTCCACTACACAAAACACACACAGGAGACAGCATTAAAAAGCATTAGGGACCATAGCCAGCAAGACAGAAAGGTGTCTTAAAATACAGATTGACAGCAAGGCCTGAGATATGAGCAGGACACACTAAATAATCAGTGGAAAAGTTATAGAAAGAGTTTTCAATATTTTACATTATTCAGCCATTTAACAAATCTCTCCTGGGACATTGGCCCATAGAATTTGGCCTTAAAAAAAAAAAAAACAAAAAAAACAACAAAAACCAAACAACAAACAACAACAACAACAACAAAAACAAAAAAAACCCTGTGACTTTTGACATTTTTTTCCTATTGTTTAAAATAAAGATATTTTTGTAATTCATACATCAAGAGAAGGCTAGTTTTCCAGTCTTGTTCCTTGTCCAGTGCATTTCCATGCAGAGCAGACACAGACATGGATTGCCGGGAGGAGTTATAGGGCAGGTTTGATCTGTTGGAAGGAAGTATTGTCTATGATCCAGGACATAACATTGCCCAGTGTGATCCCGTTCTCCCTTCCTTATGTACAGCAGAGTATTCCTCTGGTTAATGCCACGCAGACCATAAGGCATCATACTGTCCAGGTATGCAGTTTAAATGTCAAACGTTCTGAACTCTTGAATAGTAATTTATGGCTGTCACCCTGTCTTGGATGGTTTGTTTCTAGGGAATTTGTTGCAAGGATTACAAGACTTTGGTTGCCCAGGGGAAACAGCACTTTCTTTCCTGTGCTGTGGTACCAACTGTGTCACTGTGTATCTCAGAGGTGATAAGATGAAAGGGAAATGTATTTTGAGATGGAAGCAGAGCTTGAAAGCATATGGGCTGCCTTGTAGGATTATGAAGAGAACATTTCTCTTCCTCATGATGAATACATCCCTGGGTCAGTCCAAATACAATCTGCAATTACAGATTGCTACAAATTGGAGTCCATAACGAGCCTTCCTTAACTTCCTCTAGAACAGTAATGTTCTTATATTCTTCATAGAACCATGGTTTGTGTTGGAAGGGACCTTTGAAGACCGTCTAGTCAGACACTGCTGCCATGGGCAGGAACGCCTTTCACTTGACACTGGAATAGGTTTCACAGAGAAGTTGTGGATGCCCCATCCCTGGAAGTGTTCAAGGCCCGGTTTCAAGCAACCTGGTCTGGTAGAACATTGGAACTGGGAGTTGAAACTGAGTGATCTTTAAGGTTGTTTCCAACCCAAACCATTTCTGGATTCTGTGAACAGAATGCTCCACATACATTGTGGAGCAGGTTAATTTAGGGCTCATGAAATGAATGAGGCCCAGATTGCCCACCCATTTCTCATGTCTAAATGCAGCATTGTCAATACGAAGATTTTTGTTAGCCCCCTTCTTCTGTTTAATACATTTAAGTACTGCACTCTGCATATGAAGAATAGTGATGTTATCAGAAAGCATTCAAAAACATATGTTTTAATGAAATGTGTTGACAACTGCTGAAGTAAAGTTTTTGTTAAGTCTCAAGAGTTTATCCATGACAAGCAGTATTAATGAATTGAATTAATTAAAAAGCATTTCAAGATGAAACAGGACCTGTTCTATGTAAAATGCTCTATACATTAGACAAGCATTATGGAAATCACTGCTTTGTACTACACTGTAATGCAGCCATTTATAAAAGCTTCTCAAGATCCATGGATAGCAGTAATTTGGGTTTAGCGTGTCTTTGAAATTCATTGAATACAGCATGTGCTATTTAAAAGCATGAAATCTGGATGGTTACACTGCTATCAACGTTTATTTGGCTCGGAGAGGGAAACGAGCTCAACATTACTGGAATGAGTGAGTGGGCATGGAAGCAGGGTGAAACGATGGAGGACCTAGAAAGCCCTGGCAGAGGCTGATGCTGACATTTTTAAGGAGCAGACTTGACTAACTTGAGTAACTCAGGGTCCCGAGCTGCTTTGAAATGGGAGTTGTTTTACTAAAAGAGTAATTTCTCATCTCTGCTGTTCCTCTGCCATAAACTCCTCTCCTTTATGGAGCAGGCTTGTTCTTCACCATGTCTTCTCCCTTTTAGGTTATTTTTGTGCCTTCTCTGAGAGTAATACCATCAGCAGTGACCACTGGCATTATGAAATGTCTGTATTCTACATCATGAATCACTACAATGGGCAAAATAGCCTTATGAGTGTGTGCAATGTGGTTTGTGTGAGCTTCCTGGCCATGACCCTGAGAAGCCAAGCATGAGCAAGGGTAGTGCAGTCCTACAGCGGGACCAAAGAGATGGGTGTCCACTGGCAGCTAGGAGCAAAGGGCAATTCTGCCTCACTGGGCCAAAATCAATCATAAAATGAGAGTTCTTGGCAGGAAGCTTATCTCAGAGGGAAATGTCTATCTGTTTGCACACAGGGAGAATTCTCACTTAGGTTGAGTTAGGATTGTGTCTTGGATTTGGATGAGCAAGGTAACAGTACCCACACACAGCACATTAAAACAATATATCTTTAAGATATCATTAAGTATGTAACATATTCATAAATAAAAATATGAAGGGTAAAAGATGAGAAACGGTGAAAAACAATATGATTTCATACATGCATGGTGAAGTTTGTTTCACTTTATGTATCTCAAGATTTGGTTTGTAGGAGATTATTTCCAATGGATCCACCTTTAGCTATCCGTTTTGTAATTCCTCTGGATCTTAATAAAGGAAATTGCATCCTTCAAGGAGAATTAGCCAAAAAACTGTTGGTACATTTGAAATATTGTAATATATTAATACTCACAATTCAGTCAAGAATATGGCTGTGCAGTAGAGAAGAAAAAAACCAATCCTAAATACAAAATGAAAGTCAGGTTCCTCAAGCAATGTACACAGATATTTAAAGGATGGTAATGTTTGATACTTAGCTACTGCACATGCTTCTAAAAATTCATTTGAGACATTGCTTGGAATATCAGTAAATCTGACAGGCAGCCTCATTGGTTAGAAAAAGGGATAATTCATTTGGCCCTTAGTGCATTAGGAAAAGAGCAGCCAAAATTGCATCCCAAAGTGCTTTGGGAGATTCATCCTATAAGCAGGTATGAATCTGCTCTGTAAAAAAAAAAAAAAAGAGAGCTTGTTCTGCTACTTCGCTGTAACATGAGCAATATGTTTGCACTTGTCACAGGTAACATTTGCATTTATTATCTGCATGTAGAGAACTTCTAAGCTTTCTTATACCTGCTAAACCGGCCCAGGTAGCATTTGGGCCTGACCAAAAGAAGTCTCTCCCTACCGGCTAGGTGCTGTGCTACCTGTAGAGCAGTATCTGCTGAAATGAGTTCTTGCATTTTCTATTTCCCTTCAGACTCTTCTTGCCAAGTAGATTCCAGGAAGGACTAAAAAGCCTTTTCTATGCAATCATTTCTGAGGGCTGAAATAGCCTGGCTCCTCCTCAGTCTGTCTAGAGTGCCTGGCACACTCTTTGTCAGGCTGAGTGACCAGACAAGACCACAATATGCAGCAGAGATGCGGTGATGGAAGTAAAACTCTTAAGATGTGGGGCAAAAACTGGTTGCTGCTGACTGATGGTTTACATTGAAGTGTCCTATGGTGGTGGTGGTTGTTGTGGAGGACCTGTGTTTGTAAGAGCTATACACTGTAAAACTCTGTCCATGAGCTCAACTGAGTCTGGGCTCCCAGAAGACAGATTTTTTAACCAGCTACTTGCATAGCCAAATGGTCATTTCTGGGGTTACTTAACCAGCTGATCCTAGAAATTACTTGCAGATATAAAGATCAAGACAAATTCTGTCTGTTTCCATTACCAGGAATATTTGCTAATTTTTAAATGATCGGTCTATCTGCATATAGGGGTGTGTTTCTTCTCTGTTGTTTTTCCACTTAGCAAACTGTTACTGTTGTGATTCAGTTCAGTTCTGTGCTGTTGGGCCAGCATGTTTAAGTCAAAATATCCAAATTTTTCCTAATCAAATTTTTACAGCATTTTAAAATCCATATTGTGACTTGCTCTGTGCACAGGTGGGAAGGTAAATAAAATTGAAGAGGAAGACTTTTGTGGAAGAAACAGCAGTAAGAAGGGCAAATAGATATGGTGGTAATGGAATAAGAAATATTGCTTGTGCCATTTCATTATAGAGAATAATAAACATATTTAAACCAGACAAGACACGCTGTGATCAGAAAGAAGGAAAGACAATTGGTGTTTGACTCTCTTCTTATTGCCAGAAGTTCAAGCTGGTATTGCAGCAGCCCTGAGACACTTGGTCAGACATGATGCCTTGTATTTTCATTTACTTCTAAGAGTAGCAGAATGATTCTTGTTATTGGAAAATTATTTTCTCTGACTCTTGGGAAGGATGGCTGGCTTTGAAATAGTTTCTAAAATACAAAGTGGGGAACAATCTCATAATGCACTTGATTTTTTTTTTTTTTTTTTTGTTACAGCTGAGAATAGCATCTATAGTAGTTAAATGAATATGACTATTAATCACTTCAAATGATGTAACTTACCCAGACTAACTAAAAACTACTGTTTGAATTATGTTTTGCAAGTAGTGATATTGTTGGACTTCGCCCTGAAATACTGTCCGGAACCTATATCTAGTCCCAGGTGGAGTAATTTTGTATTCTCAGTTCTACATGCAGTAGAATGGTAATCAGAATTGTGATGTCATCACTGAACTGCTTATAAGGCACTGGAATTTAATGAGTGTTAAATAAAAACAAAATAAATCATTGTAGTCTTCTCCAAGGAGAAACTGCTTTATATAATAAGGCAGAAAATAACACTTCAAAACCCAGGGCACCACCCAACCTTGCATGTTTGAGACGGGGCAAGTGGGTTCTCTAGACAGACACAGCCTCTCTCATACACATGCAATGTACTCCTGAGAAGAAGGAAGGCTGATTCCTTGCTGAAATGCTGGCAGGGAGGGTCATCTTAGGGGCCCTTTCTTCAAAGGAGCAAATAAGCAGCCATGCCACACAAACTTGAAGGTAAAGCACAGTAGAGTTACCAGTTCTAAATAAGCCTCACAATAATACAACAAAAGTCTAGTCAACAGCCTTCAAAAGTGGGTGAAGATAGTCATCAAACCTGATGAGGCTCCTATTAATTAGTGTTGTTAAGTGTTGTTACACTTTTGTTACTATTACTATATTGAGATTTAACTAAGAAACCTAATGGGGCTACTTCTACACAATGTTAATTAGATATGGCAATTCCACTTACCCATACAGCCTCGGCACAGAACCATCACACATCAATATTTAATTTAATTACTGATGTTGTGGTGCAAGTCACATCTGATTTAAGAGATAAATATGCTTAATTAATAATGAGATAAAACACATACAGTGTGTCACCTTTTGTCATTTGAGCTTTATTAGGTATAGTAAAAAAAGACACACATGGACATTGGAGAGGCCGTGACATGGTGCTCTGTGTCTCTGCATTATCTTTGTCCTTGGATTTACCTGAGCTCGTGCTGCACTGTAAATATAACAAAGACATCTGCAAGTGTCAAGGGCACCAGCCTACATAAAGAGACACTCGGTTCTTGAGTAATTCATCATTTGCTTCCATTTTTCTGCATAATTAAAAAACTGAACTTTCATCTTGGATTATGCGTAGCATCCATAGAAATTCATTTTATCAGGTTTGATCACAGTATTCTCATCTGTGTTGAATGTGGCCTGGTACAGAGGCTGAGTGTGCAAGAATTCATTCTGCATCAGCATCCTTTGGAAGTGAGCCTTCTTCCCATTGGCACTGGACATCCTCTACTCAGAGCTTATTGCAACACCCCGTTGAGAATAGTGTTGTACCACAAGGTAGAGTTCTGGAAAGGTATATGCAGAAAGATTGCTTACCACTTCGTAAAGCCTCGGGGGAGAAGAGGGCAGACAGCCAGGCCTTGAGGCTGGTTATAATGATGAACCATATTAAAGCAGCTTCCAGGCAGGACTAGGTCCCCGTTTCATAAAGGGCTTTGTAACAGGGACTGACAGTATTAGCCTCAAAGACTTACAGTGAAATTCGAAACAAATGGATAAAAAGGTACCACACAACCAGTGCACCAGATCTGCTGACGTAAAGGAAACTACTTCTGTTCATTTTTGATAGAAGATCAAAGCCTTAGCGGGTCCCCCTCTGTTTGCAGTGTCCTTTGTAGGCCTGTTTCCAGGGGTTCACAAGCTAGCACTAGAAGTTTGTGTGGGCTGAAACTTGCTATGCAAGATCTTTACCTAGGGGCCATTTGGTTTGATGTTTTTGACAAAATTTTAAGAGCTCCTAAGTTGACTGTGCCAAACAAATAGTTTCCTAGAGGCTGAGAAGGTTTTTGAAACTTCCTTCAGGGAGAATTCCCAGTTGGCAGAAAACCTATGAAAGCAAAAGCAACTCACAACATTGTAACCTACTGAAACACATACTGCTCTCAGATCCATTTGTGGTCCTTTTTCCTATGTTATATATAACTATTCTAATATTAATATTGATAGTAACTAGTACAATGGGAACCTGTTGGCCTCTCAGGAATGATTAGTGAAGGAGACCATCTCAGTATGGTCTGAAAGCTTCCCTTAAAAACAAAAAGAGCCAACCAAAAAATCAAGACTGGGAAAGCCTTCAGCTGTCCAAGCCTGCCTTAAAACCCACTCATCCAAAAGAAAACACTAGAGAGGGGAAGACTAATGCACAAAACATCCGTGTTTTACTGCTAATAGGCAGGGAGAAATGGAAGTGTCAGTGATTGCAAGGGAGGGAGACTCTTCTTCGAGGATAATAAAATAGGACTGCTGTTCTTTTCAGTGCTGTGACCCGGTATTGTAGGTGGTCACCATGGCTGGCACAGTGATCTATTGGTATGATGGATGTACTGCAGAGTTTCCAAAGGGTGTGACTGAGGTGTGGAATTCAGCTGTGCTGAGCTCACACCTTCTGTCAGCTGCCAGAAGTGGGAGAGGCATCCTGGGACCTGTTCCCTCTAATTACATTCCCTGGTCTTGACAAGTAAATGCATTCAGAATAGGAGAATGGGGGATGGAGGAATTTGTGGAACCCATAGTTCCATCAGCCAAACCGAACAGTGAGAAGTGGTGTGTTAGGAACACTTCCCCCATAAGACGAGCAGCCTGGAAGAGTAGCTAAGAAATGTATGCGAAATGAGGATTAATCCTTTCTGAGAAGAACCTGTAATTTTCCTCCAGGAGAGAAACAGTGCTACAGCTGGAAGGGCAGGTAAGAGCAGCACTGCCTCCAGCTCTGTCTGAGCACACTGCTTGCACGGTAACACTGAGGCCAAACATCACCATAATGTACAGGATAGTGTGTGCTTATCTGAAGAGAGAATGGAGGAGATAATGGGGCATCTCTCACAGTGATTGGCTTCCAGAGAGTATGGAACACGGGTTATACCAATACCATGGGTAGAGACAGGATGTGGTAGTTGTGCCAGTATCAGTAGCTAAAATGGAAGTGTAGCACAAAATTAAGTTCTTGCAATGGAAATGCACAGGGTGAGGCTTTATCCTACTGTGTGCTTAGCAGTTGTATTGATATTTGAGGCACAAGATTCCCGTTCCGTCCTCCTTACAGGGGTAAACATTCATTTCTTCCAGGTTTATATTGTCATGGGAAAGTTTTCTAGGTTCCCCTGTGGCAGTGTGGACTCTGTGTGCTATGAATTGCACCCATGAGCTGAGTGGATTAGAAAATTGGCTGCCCCTTCACAGAGCCAAAGGCATGCAGGAAAGTATTAATATTATTAGTCTCTTCTTTCCTCTTCTTCCTTCCAAACTCATACCTGTCCTCACTGGGGAACAGCTGAGAACAGTCTGGTCCAGACCAATGATTCCAGTAAGCACATGTAATGCCACTAGCACCTACACGAGTGAAATTCCCCTCTTCCTCGTTCTGCAGAGCACTCCTCCTGCACAGGGCCCATGGCTCTCTGTTATGGCATAGCAGCAGCAGCAGCAGCAGCAGCAGCAGCAGCCACTTAGCACAGGCAACTGAAGTATTTCTCACCTGCCCAGCCTGCCTGTGGCATATGAACTCACGTCTCCAGCTCTCCTTGCCATTCGCATGCTTCCTTGAGGCTTGCTTTTGTATTAAAGTGCCTGAATCTGGTCTCAGGATTCAGAAAGGCAGCATGTCACTGGTGATTACTGATAGCAATTACTGCAAATTAGGATTATATGTACCTACATGACATCCAGCAAAATGGGCTGAAGCAGATTAAAGATGAAAACAGTCATTTGACAAGGAAATAACAGTCACCTCATCCTTTCAGTACATAACTGTGTCTGGCTGCTGCGCTTTAGAGTACCTGCCCAATATTCTCCCTGTTTTGGTCATTTATATTTGGACATGGTTTTGAGAAGCCACAACTTATTTAGACCCCTTTTTCTGTGAATGAGTAGTTAAAAAATGTTTCTTCCAATGTTCATTATTTTGCACTTGTCTATACTAGTAGATAATGGAATTGTGTTGCAGAAGACTCACAGCTGGATACGACAGTCAGAACCAGATGTTCACGCAATAGGCCAGACACAGCTGGTTCTCTGTAGCTGGCAAGGGATGTAGAACAAGTAAGTGCAGAGACAGCAAGCCTGAAAAAAATCTAAGGTAATCAAGCTGAATATGCCTGGAGTTTTAGGCCATCTGGAAGATTGCCAGAAGGCTATTTATTCTGATGTCTACACCTGCTGAATGGGAATGCTTTGTGTGAACTCAGAGCTTGAAGTAATACTGTCTCTCTCCCTTTTTCAGCACTCCACTCCCTCTAGGCAGTGTTTCTTGCTTGATAAATTGTGCTCTACAACTTAGGTTCGATTTAAAAAAAAACCAAGAAACCAAACCTTAAACTTATTTCCTGGCTATTGATGAGCATAGAAGGAAAGTAGTGCAGCACTGGAGAACAGAAAGGGAGCACAGTGTCACAGATTGCCCCTTGGAGAGTTAAAGTCTATAGGCAGTGCAATCTGCTAGATATGTTGAGAGCCACTGGAAAGATTTTCTTTGTCCCGTTTATAGCGAACTGGGAGAGAAATTCACACAAGTGCTTTTACCTACTGTTGTGTGCACACTCACCTTTCTGTGCTCAGTGAAACAGATTGATCCGACAATGCCCCATCTGGCTCAGCCCTGCTGGCTGCAGTCTTCTTCTCACAGCCAAGCAACACCTGCCTTGCTGTCAACATGAAAGCTCTTGGGACTTCCATTTTACAAAAAATGTTGGTGTTGATAGTGGTGGTGCGCATGTTCCTACGGTGATGAACATTTGACTACAATGATTTCTCAGTGTCAAGGGAGGATTTTTGGATAAACAAGACCAAGAAGATCAGAAATAGAAGGACCACTGTCTTAAAGTTGCTGACAGGGTAGAGGTCTCTTTGAAGACACTGGTTTCCCCAAGCCTCTCTGCTTCTGTAAGGAAATGAGAGCACCTCACACATGAGACACCAGTTACCTTGAGGAGTGATGTTCACTGCTGCAATAGTAAGCTCTTATAAACACACAAAAATCTGTCTTTTCTTGTATTTGGTTTTTATCGGTATTTTCCTGAGCATTGTACTGATGCATTCAGTATAATTCTCTGAGAAACCTTGGGCTCTCGCACTCTCCTCAGCAAGCAGCAACATAGATATTGCCACCTCCCCACCTCAGTGTGTGCTGAGCAGTAACCATGCTGTAGCTGACATGCAGCATATGCAGCTGCACTGGTGATGATTGTGCCCACTGCTGTCAGTACCATTCCTGGTTCTCAGATGCAGCAAATGAGCATTTCTTTTTTTTGTTCATGCATGTGATAGTTCTTCCAGTGTTATTACCGTTCTGTACCACTTTTGGTGGGACTAGAATTCATTTTCTTCATAGCAGCTCATATGGTGCTGCCTTTTGCAGTTGAGATGAAAAGAGCTCTGATAACACACTGATGTTTTAGTTATTGCCAAACGTTGCTTACACAGCGTCAAGGCCTTTTCTGCCTCTCAAACTGCTCCTTCCCCCATGAGGAGGCTGGAGGTGAAGGAGAAGCTGAGAGAGGACACAGCTGACCCCGACGAACCAAAGAGGTATTCCACAATATATGACATCATGCTCTGCAGTAAAAGCTGTGGGGAAGAAGGAAGAAGGGGGGACATTCAGAGAAATGGTATTTGTATTCCCAAGTCACTATTAGGTGTGCCAGAGCACTGCTGTCCTGGGGATTGCAAATACCTGCCTGCCCATGGGAAGTGGGGAATGAATTCCTTGTTTTGTTTTGCTTGCACATACACTTTTTGCTTTACCTCTTGAACTATCGTTATCTCAACACATGAGTTTTCACATTTTTACTCTTTTGATCGTTTCCCCTATCTCACTGTGGCAAAGTGAGTAAGCTGCGGCACGATGCTGAGCCGCCTGCCAAGGCTGAACCACAACATGTCCCAAAGGCACGATCAGTTCAGCGAGTTCTCTGTAAACGCACCATAGTTCTCTCTCAATTTCCCTGCCGTTGCTGAAGGATACAGTGGACTCCTTAAAATTCTTATGGAATATTTGTTCCTTAACCTGACCCAGATAACTGATGTGTTATGCTATGATGCTTTGCCAGAAAGAAGTTACAGTTTTCCTTTGATTATTTGTTTGGTTTCCATTAGCAGAGAGGTGAACTACAGAGAGTACTCAAGCTGATACCGTTGAAGGACATGAGATTTAAAAACAAATAAAAGATTTACTGTGTGTTATAAGCAATAATCAATAATTAAAAACCTTGTTAAAACATTGTTGAAGAGTATTTCAGAAGAAAAGTAGTTATACTGCATTTCATGCTTAATTCAATGTCAATTAGCTGATTGTTAACTTCCCTCCAGCTAAATCTTGTTTAGCACAGAGGAGAGAAATCAAAAGCATTCTAGCTTTAACAAGCCTAGTGTTTCAATCATTCATCTCTGCCCGCAGGCTCAAAATCAATGTCAACAGACGTTTCATTGCAATTTTATCAGCCATTTCTGCATGTCACTGTTTTCTTGGTTGCCCTGATTGTCCCTCAAAACCGTCTGTGGGAATCAGAATTCATCTTGAACAAAAAACCAAACCAAACCAAACGCCCGAACTCCCTAAACGGTTCGGTGCATTCGGGTGACCTGGAAGGGCAGCCGGGCGTCGGGGCCGGCCCTTCAGCACCGCGGACAGCGCCAGCAGCGACTCTGCCCGACCCGGCGCTGCGCGGCCCTTCCCTTAGCCCTCCTCCTCCTCAACCTTCCTCCTCCTCAGCCCTTCTCTTCCTCAGCCCTCCTCCTCAGCCCTCCTCTGCCTCGGGTACCAGCCGAATTCACACACACCAGAATAGCTTTACGTGTGTGAATAACTCTTAAAAGACGAAGAAATTGAGGGGCGCTCAGGCACAGAAGTTTTTCCACCTACATATGATTGAATTGCCTGTAGAAAAATGTGTCCAAAAAATAGCAGGTGACCATGTAAAATTTATAAAGCATCACAGGTATTCCTATTTGCTGCACAATGATATCACATCAATAAATTGTGAGATTCACTTCTGTGAAAAGTATCAAGAACAAGAGCTAGGCTGAAGGCTGAATTTGGATGCTAGTGGTGTTTGGGTCTTGTCAAGCTCTTAGAGAACTTGAATTGATAAAACCAGGGTGTCTGATTGCTGCACTCGCACTGCAAGCAATGTAGTAAGGTATGCTACACTCAGGAATGACACAGGAGTGATATTTCATATTTCTTGCTGTTTCCAGACCTGGTCCATGGTGCTTCAGCTTCAGCTCACACTTTTGAAAGAACTGATTCACTTTTGGGATCTGTGGTTTTCTCCCTACCTGCTTCAGGAACAGGGTGCACCAGCCCAGCATCTGGTGAGAAGAGTAGCCTCACCATCGTTACCCTTAACACACAAATTGGTTCTTCAGCCATTCTCCTCATTCACCTTGGACAAATGACTTCGTTAAATGATGTGATCTAAATGTCTTCACCAAGACTAAGAGAAACTTGGCATCTGTCCAGGCAGCATTTGGTCACTGCTGTTTCTGAGGTAAATGGGAGACAAGCCAAAAACATTAAAGTTATTTCCCTGGCTCAGAGATGTTTGCAAACACTGACACAATGCCCGTGGATCAGATAGAATTTATAGAAGTTCATTCATTTAAATAATGATCAGGAGCCTCATTCTGTTCCTTCAGTTTGTGCCATGTTGTTGTGGAGGCATCTACAGACAGGCAAAGTACAGGTTGTGACAAGCCCACGCTGTTTACCGCATGTGGCTGAAGACCTGAATTCTACAGCCAATCTTCTAATAGTTTCAAGCATATTTGCCGTAAGAGTTAACACTAAATTTCTGTTTCTGTTTTCCCGATTTTACTGCAGGTTTGATGACTACTTTTGTGACACTTCTGTTTCAACAGATGTGTTTTTTCTCTTAATGAAACAATGATATTCACTGGGTAGTTTTAGAAACGTTCCTTGACTGGAATGGTATTATACCTTAGCTTGTTCCTGGGAGAACGTGAATCCTCTTTTGGTTTTTCTTATTTTCGTTTTTCAGTGCAGCATCTCATTTCAAACTGTGACTGCATGTTCTTTGTCGGGAGCTGCTTCTGGTGTTGATAGAATCATGTAGAACCTAGCAGGATGGGAAATGGATGGCTGAGGCTGACAAGTGCCACCAGAACACCAGCAATACCAGTGACATTACACAAGGTTGATTGTCAGAGTTCCAGTTCTCCTTGATTCTGTCTCAGAAACAGCTAAAATCAAGGCTTTTTGCAAGAGCTTATGCTAAAAAAAAAAAAGCTGAAAGTGCAACAGGGCAAAAAAAAATTAACACAAAACTACTCCAAAATTCGAAAATGTTTTTCCTCAGGAAGATCCCAGTCTTGCTGTCATCAGTGGAACCAGCAGTTTGCTCTGAACTTGATATTGCATCGATCTCTCTGTGGGCACATATCTGTGCCTTCATGCAGAGACATCAAAATGAGTATTTGTTTTTCTAGTATAAACTTTTAAAAGAAAGAACCAGTCCCCTGTGGAGAGGCATTCATATGAGCTGACAAGAAGCATCCTCTCTTTTCAGGTTCCTAGAAGTGGTGATTTCAGTGCAGGAAGGTGAGCCTTGTCTCCAAGACCTTTTTCTCTTGGGGCTGCAGAAACAACAGCCAACTTCTTTTTAGCCTAAATTAGCCGAGGATAAAGAAAAAGAAACACTCTGGGGAAAATTCTGAGGGAAACAAAAAGGAGGAGAGAAAAAAATCTTCATCTGAAAAAATCAAACTTTTTAGAATAAAATTAATTTTTCAATTTCTGAGAGTTTTAGGCGAAAAAAAGAGTGTCTTTTCCTATTAAGAAAATTGCTTTCACTTTCCTGCAATGAACAGAGTTCTGTTTCTAACGATGGAAGAAGTTGGGTGTAGCTGCTGAGTAGCTGAATTGGGGATCCGACTATCAATGCGTCACCAGCTAAATGTGATTTGAGATGCAGTTTGCTTTTCTGTATCTCAGATCTCAGGGCTAAACCACAAACTGTACATGACACAACTAAATTAATATTTAAAAATAATTACTTGCTGCCTGAAGGTAAACAGAAAAAGGGTAAATAATTGATAGCACTGGGACTGCCACACTGTAACTCTGCTGAGCATTTATGATGTGCTGTGAAGGTTCAAAGGGATTGCCCGTCTGATGCCTCTGAAGGAGGGTTTTTGCTAATCATTCCAGGGCTTGTTTTGTCAGCCAGCAGTGTTTTCAGAGTTTGAAGCACCAGAATAGAATGCCAGCTTAATTTAGGTGAATCTCTAGTTTAATTTACTAACTTTCATTCCAAGATTTGCATTGTAAATGATAAGGTGATTTTCATATAAATATATACATATATTTTTATTTTTTTCTAGTCCATCAACATCTGAAGGGAAATTTTATGTGGTCTGCTGCCAAGAATGTAGAGTAGCTTGCATTTAAGGAGTTCTTACATAACATGCCACCCTATGACAATACCTGTCTGCAGAGCCTGGTGATGCCTTGAGAGTTGGTAGCTCTTCTCTTTTCAGTGGTAAATATCCATCCTCTTACAGCCCAACATGAGAATATTCAGTATTCAAAGTGGCAGATGACCGTAAAGAAAGGTCAGTGATTTCAAACGGATTAATTTTTCCCCTCAGTCAGAAAACTTCTCGCATTGATTATTATGATTATTTTTATTATCATTATATGTGGTGCCTCCACAAAGGACATCACTGTTTTTTGATGTTAAAGCAAAGCATGAGCAAAATACACGGGTAGTGTGTATGGGGAGTGAATAGCTACAGGTCTACAGTATATTTGAATACAGTGCCATGCACCTCTATGGGGAAAGGATCATTAGGTAAAACTTCAAAAAGAGAACAAAACTGTCAGCAGTGCCAGCTGGGTTGGGTGAGTCAATCACTCACAAAGTTTTATTTGCAATAGATATCTTTGTGCCAGGGATGGGAATGTGGATTCTTGTCTTTGTGCCCAGTCAGACCTTCAGTAATGGCAGCTTCTCTAATGCTTTGCTCTGCCTAATACTTTAGTTTCGTTGCTTGAAAATTCAATCTAAGCTTTCACTTAGATTTTGGGGAAAAAAAATCAAATTCTGTACCCAGGTGCCCAAGCATGAGGGTCATTTGAAGGCACAAAGTAATTCATACACTCCACTGAACAGTAGCCAGTATTTCAGTGAAATCTAGGACACTTTTTCCAGCTGCTGTGCATCTGGAAATGAGCAGTAAGGTGACTAAATAGAAAACATGAAAACATATGGAATCTCTGTCACTGGAGATTGGCAACATGTTAAAAAAAAAATTGTCTGTTGTTGAAGAGTACCTCAGTCCTCTCTCTCTCTTTCAGCCCCAGAAGCCTAGGTCTACATAATTGAGACACATAAAAATTGAGCACTGAGTCTCCAGTGGGACATACAAGTTTGTGTATATTAGGTCCAAGCTCAATGTTTATAGCCGGAAAATCAGGTTTCCAGTTTCCATATTTTAAAACTATTATTGCAGAATTTGGATAGTCCTGTATGTCCTAGCTCCACAGGTCCTCACTTACATGAGAATCCCCATTCTCATTGAAAAAAATAATGCTATTTCTAGTCCTCATGGTTTCAGAGGAAGGCCTAAAAGTGTGGCTGTCTACAGCCAGGAGGCTCATAAAGCAGAAGGTGACACATTGCCAGTATGCTTTCACTCCATTACTGCTAGGACAGGGAACTCCTGCATTTTCATGCTTGGCGTTCCCAATGCAAGGAAAGGCAAAACAAAAAAATCACAAAAAAGGAAACCAAAAAAGTCTGCTCTGAACTCCATTCCAACATTCAGGTCACCACCCTTCTCCCTTCTTCCCCACACCCAAGACCACACATTTGCACTTGCACCTCCAGGCACACGTCTGCCTGCCAACGCAGCGGAGGTTACAATCTCATTGCAGTTCTGGTTATCTTTCAAAGAAAAATGTCCTAAAAGAAACCCCAAGAGCTCAGTGGTGCAGCCCCACCCCCTGCCACGGAGCATGACCACACTGGCAGCTCACAGGCTGTGGAGAGAAGGGCTTTCTTCTCGTTGGGAAAGTGGCCAATGGGTGTTATAGGAAGCAGATGTTTGGAGGCAAGTCATTGCTGTTAAAGCATCTGCTGCTCTGAGGGAATGAGAAGCATTGAGACAGACTGGGGCATCTCTGGCCAGTACAAGAATCACTGGGGAATTTCAGTTTTTCTTCTCTGAATTTATTTTACATTAACTGCAGGAGTGTTTCATGAGACCCAGGCCTTTGTTGTATTATCAGCTTAAGAAACAGGAAAATGGGATTCTTTCTTGAACACTGATGTCTTCATTCTGCAGGACTAGTAACATTATTTTAGTTTTAAAATCTCTGTGAATATCTACCGGGATGACCACTGTGTTGGTTTGTCTTAATGGGGGATAAATTGGCATTTCTAGAAACAGAGAATGGTATTTGCTAATGTGAATTTTGTTTGATGAGGAGATTTCTGCTGGGGTAGTAATTTGGTGTATTATGAGGTTAGTTCTGTAGAAAGGACAGTAGTGAAAATAACTACTGAGCACTGACTGAACTAAAACCTAAAAGCTTTCACCTTGAAGAGAACTTGCCTTGAAAACATTTATTCTTTCGGAGGTGTATGCCAGCAGCAGAGAAGCCGTCCCAGTGAAGCTTCCCAGAGAACGCAGTAATACATGCAATAAAGAGATTTTGCTAGGGAAATATCCACTTGTGAACTGTTCATGGGTATAAGAAAAATGGATCTGAGGTCTTGCCACCTGAGTTCCCTTCCTCTCCCTCAGTAGGTTATCAGCATGAAAACAGGAAATGAATTGGACACCATTAATAAAACATGAAGCCTTCGTGTTCAGATTCTGTGCTCTGTCGTTCAAGTGTAGAAGACACTGTGTGAGAAGGAAACAGAGGAGTCACATCCACAAGTTCATTTACTCTTTGTAACTACACAGCAAACTTTGGCGTAGACTTGGAACTAAACCATTCTTTTCTTCCCCTGAATTTATTGAAAAGCTTTTAAGCCCTCATATAGAAAACCTGAGGGATTGTTACTGAACTGTGAGTAGCCTTTCAGAACATAAATGTTTTCCTAATAGATTTCACCAATAATTAGATATTGTCAATACTGGTTTTTGACTCAGAAGTGTCTTTCACTGTGATATAACATTTTAGACCTCGTTTTCCTGCATTTGTTTTTGGAGTTGTTGGCGTGGCACAGATTTTTTTCACTGTGATAGATGTCCTTTTTTTGCCAGTTGCTTGTTTGTGATTTTAGCAACATCCCAAGAGATGTACCTTGCTCGCTCTTGGTGGCTCATTTTGCTAGAGAAAAATGTATGATTCACCCATCTCATAAAATTGTTGTTTTTCACCAAAGAATACATTATTAACCTCAAAGAACAGAGGCCTATATGAAGTAGACTGAAACACCCCCCCACTGCCAGCACCACCACCTTTTCTGTCTGTACTTTAAAACCATCTCATGAAAGCTTATGGTCCCAGCAACAATCCAGGGATGAGAGCTTGAAAACTTGTTAGGAAAAAGTCATGGGAACAGAAGTAGAAGACCCGGTTCAGCCAGACAAAGAAGCCTTCTGCAGCTGTAATAAAGGCTTGGTTTGCTCTATGGGGGAGTTTAATTGCAAAATACTTAGCATAGGTGAATCATAAGAAGCCTAACTATAGGAAGAGGTTAACCACAGTTATAGGAAAGATTCATCTGAGGCTACAATAAACAAGTTTCTTGGTGGGAAGGAATCAGAAGACTCTCCTCAGCTGTGGACAGGCCCACTCCTGAAACTCAAAGGTTGAGTTGTGAGTCCAAAGCAGGTCCTCCTGACTTTAGACAGTTCTTTTAGGAAGTAGCTAAGTACAAGGTCAAGTGGAAAGATAAGATATTTATTGTTAGTGGGAATTTTTATCAGACTGCTGTGGCTGGAACCACTAGTTCATCTCCCATGGGAGACAGTGCTTCTCATTAAAGCCTACCACAAGTGTAACCTTGAGATTATTAGAACTCCTATATTTCTGAACAAACTGACATATTCTCACTGTTAAATAAATATGGAAGCACTGCTACCTGGATCCTGTCAGGAAAAGGAGGCTCAAGTCTCGGAGATTTTAGGCCAAGTCCAAATTCCTTCAATTATTTCTGTGTAGTCTCCTTAAAATAATCTGTTTGCCAGATGTGCCTCTTGTTTAATTCCTGAAATGCAAAAGTAAGACCTCAAACTAGGGGAGAAACCTGGACAGTGAAACAATCCACAATCAGCAAACTTAAAAATTCAGTGTTATAGTTCAACTCAATTAAACTTTTTTTTTTTTGTGGCCATCTACAAGTTTGATGATAGGAAATTGGATTTGACTCATTGCATGCAAAGGGACAGTCTGGTAAATGTACATTCTCAGCCAAAACCACTAGTTCACTAACAGAGTAGGATTATGTTTTCACTGAAATTTATGTTACCATTTGGTTTACTTGTTTTTGTTGTCTGGCTCCATCCATAACAAGTGCAGCCAAGCTCTAATTCTCAACTGTTTGAAGTCAGTCTCATGAGAGATAGGCCAGACAATTCACTGGAAAATATTCAAAGTAATAGTAAGGTTATTCCTAATTGCGCAAAAGGTTCTATATTAACATTTTTATTTTAGCACATCTTTTGTTACTTGGGGTTTGGGTCATACAATTTGTTTTTCTACATTATTTCATCCGTCATATCTAGGAACCACCTTCTGGTTGCAGTCTGAGGTTATTGGAAACAAAAATTGTAAACGTCTGTGGACATTGAAGAAGAATGCAGTGGAAGGCTGGCTGGCTGGGATTGGCTAGTGGAAGTCTGAGTGAACATGATCAGTTGAGTGGATGTCTAACTGGAGGTGTTCACGGAGGGGTGCCTTGTTATGACGGAGGGGATGTGAGACTGAGCATGATTTGTGGAGAGTAATCAGTACTGGAGCTTGAACAGGAGTCCTTAACTTAGATTAAAACACAGCAGCACCTGGTGCTTGCTGCAAAAACATTTTTCCCAGAAAAAGAGAGAGTTACCCTTCTGGAGCGTTTTCTAAATAACACATCTCTGTTCTTTCTTAAATATTAGTATGTTAAATGTCCAAAGAATTCTTGCTGAAAATGATGCCTTGGTTACATGATCAGAGCCCACTCATTTTCCCAGTAGAGGCACTGAGTACCCAGGGCTGTTTGGAAGCCACCAGCAGTGACTAACTAGGTGGACAGCTGGGTCCTGCCAGAACTCTGAGCTAGGCCCTTTACTGAATCATTCATGGAAACTTCCCTGCGCAAACTGCATCTGACTTTTATGTAAATATTTCCTGTGACTACATTTTTAGCCCCCTGCCTGTAGGAATGTCTTACACCAGTCATTTCTTAAGGCCTTTTTTTTCCACTTGCATCGAGCCTAAACTTTCCCTTCCCTAGCTCCACATCAGTGCTTCTCATGCTTGTGTCTCCTGCCCCTCCCTGTCCTCATCCTCCTGCATATGCACATTAACTGCAAGGTAATTAGGGACTGATCCTGTTCTCTGAGTATTTGCTTCTCCAGACTATGACTTAAATTCTACCCTCCTGCAGCAAATTCCACTGAGATCTTCGGGATTTGTCCTTTTGGGGCTGCACTTGCTGTTGTATCTAGTTCTCAACACAAAGTTCTTTGATATTATGTTGTAATGGCTGGAGACCCTGGTTAAGCAAAACCAGAACTGGCTGTCCCTCCCTCCCTTGGGGGTTTCAGGTTATTAACAGGGCTTTGCTCAGCTGAGCTACAGGGATCCGTCAGGTCTCTGCCCACATTCCTGTCTTGCAGCTTCACAATTCTCATACTATTTTAAAAAGCAGGAACAAGGCAGTTTGCATGATCCCAGCAGATTCTCCTCCTGTCATGGCCACCAATCTTTTGAAGCTGGAGGCTCACAAAATCCTGCCATCCATCTCTGCCCCACAAGACGAATGTGTCCGTGAACTAGATCCTCTGTGGGTTTAGTTTGCACCCCACTAGTGGCTTGGCAATGCCAGCTCCCAGGGCAGGCACACCCTGATGATGAACCTGGACATCTGCCTGCTCACCAGCCCCTGCTGCTCTACCCCTTGGGAACTCTGCTCCTAGTTCCCTGCTTTGAGCTCATTATGCAGCATTATATCAACTGGTTTATTGCAATAAAAATTAATTCCAGCGAAGTCATTGTCTCAGGTGAAACAGTCTTTTGGAATTGCTTGACACAACCTACTTTTAATAAGCCCCTGTTACACAGGCGTTTCACACTGTTTTCTCCACGGTGTAATGTGGAACTGATACCAGCATGAACGGTTTGCAATCTCTCGCTTCTCCCTTTCCTGAGCATCCTCACAAGCAGCAAAGTTGCTTCACTTGCTCATTGAAAACCCTCCAAAACTTGTGCTGGAGCATTCCCTTTTCTGGGAATCTTACCAGACCTCCATTCCCATTCTGTGCTCTTCTTTTCAGTATGTGCACTGCTCTTTAAGTCACATCAACAAAAGCTACCAGATCTGTGATACTTCTCAGCCCTGTAGCAGGGAAAAGAAGTGGTGTTGGAGCCAGAAAAAGAGTTTGGTTCTTTAGAATCGCGTCTTGGTTTGGAATCTTTTCATTTGCCTCTGGCACTTTACGAGCCCTCCCCTGAGTTTTTCATCCTCTTTCAAGGTGCTGTTAAAAACCTCCTTTTCAATTGGCTCAGCTTGCAGTCTGTGGTGGGTCTCTTGCACTGTGCACAGGTGTGCCCTGAGACTGGGACAAGCATCGCCTGGCACACGTGGCTGAGAGGCTGCTGGCCTATGCTGTGCTGCAGCACCAAGTGGATCTGGCAGCAGCATCTGAATGACTGAAAGCTTCATGTCCCAGATGCCACCTGCCATGCTCCTGCTCTGCTGGAGTTGTGCAGCCTTTGTAAGCAGACTGGGTGGTGACGCTCAGGAGTACATAAACTGGGTGCAGTCCAAGACTTCCACATCTGCAGCTGTAGCATAACCAAGAGAGGAAATTCGGGAGGCTGCATCTCCCTGCTCCACTTATAGCCTGGCCTCATATGCCAGGCTGGAGCTGGGGCCACAGGGCAGCACTCTGCCAGCACCAGGGAGAGGGCTGGGATCTGTTTTTTCTGTATGCCTCAGGATTAGTCCACCACAGCCAAACATGCCCAGATCCTACTCAGTGGCATCTGTGCCCAGCACCATTCTGTGCCCAGCACCATTCTGTGCTGAAGATAGTCTCTGCTGGGTGGCTCTTCCTGCTGGGGCTCATCAGGGCCCCCAAGCCCTGGGCAGAGTCTGGAGTGGAGCAGTGGTCAGAGCTACTTAAAAAGTCTCCTTGGAGAGCTTCTGTGATATCGTTGCTTGTGTCTTGGTGTACCATATCTAGGACAGTGGCCTGCCAGGCACTGGGCATAATTTCTGGTGTAAACTTGAGATATCTGGAATGGAGAGTCGGACTTCAGTGTCTTCCAGACAATCCCAGTGGCAGAAAGTATCTGAGGAATCCCGCAGACTCACACCCAATTTTCAAGGCCAGCATTTCTCCCAGCATACACAGCCCTGCCCAGGAGGCTAGCCAGGCTGCATTATCTGGAGTTTGAATCTGGACATGAGGAGGCAGGTGCTGGGAAAAACAGGCAGGCACATGAGTAGTCAAAGGCAAGAGCAAGTGTTTCAGGTCTGCACACTCAGCACATTGTACCCCATCCAAACTGGGCTGGGGATGTTGAAGCAGGGAAACAGGGAACAATAAAGAATGTTGCAGGGCTTCTGCCAGACTGAGCACAAGGCAACACTAATGCTCTGTGAGATGGGAAAAGGAATCTTTAACAGTGAGATTCAAAGATCAAGAGGAAAATTATATGGAAAAAGCCAAGCACATTGGGCTGGAATTCCTGAGGGCTGTGATGAGAGACCCTCTGTCCCCTCAGTGGCAGGCCAAGGGATCAGCATTCCACACCAGAAGGGGTGTCCCTATGGGATGCCTGGCTGCAGCCAGTGCCTGGAGAGCTGGACTGGGACTTGGCACCCTTTGAGGCCTCTGTGCGTGAGTGTTCATCTTCCAGATAGAGCCTCAACAAGGAGAAAGCTGATAGAATTTAAATGGAGGAGCTAAGGGCTGATCTGTGCTGGGAAGGGTCTCAGGCCACAGCCAGGAAACATCAGGTGTACGGCAGGGGAGTTGGTTCCTGTGCTGGAAGGTGCCTCCAGCACAAATCTCTTAATAGTTTTTTAGTCTCGGCAAGGCCTGAAAATCAATCAGAGGATTAACTAAGCAAATCTGGTTTTGTGGTACATGATCCAGCTTTGTGCAATTGGATCTAGCATTGCTCAGACTCTCCCTGATGACAGGGCGTGCTCCTGTGCCACCTGCAGCTGCAGGGCTGTGGAGGAACGGCTTCAGCTGGCAGGGAGCAGGGAGAGCCCTGGCCAGGGCAGCTGGAGGAGTGGGGTCCCACCACTGGCGTAACCTGCTCAGGAGCAGGAGTGCCAGAGCATGGCAGCACAGCATGGCCCATCACTTTCCTCCCACCAGTGTGTTCTCTTAACTCTGCGTTTCTCCCTGCAGAAGCTCTCAGAAGGTAATATGAGCAACTGACCCCTTCTCATGAGCTACTAGCTTCATAATATGGCTTCTGTAGCACTTTTTTCTCAGGGACAGGTATACATGGTGATCCCTTTTCTCTTACAGTGGTGGGTCCCTGGCTTCAGAGCTGAGCTGCAGACAGAGAACAAATAGACCCTTCTACCACATGCACTGGTAAGCCTCATCCCCAGGGGACCCTTTTTGAGCTGCCACCAGCGAGGGAAACGACAAGTCTCCCTTGACATTCTGGCTCCTGGCAGATCAATACTTTAATTCATTTGATGACAACAGCAGCAATCCACCCAGCTGACACCTGGCAGCATCTGTTTCCAGCCTCGTATAGGAGTGTTTGTGTAGCTTCTGACAAAGCAGTTTGCTTTCTCTCAAGCTGAAAGTTACTCCAAGTGACAACATGAGACCTCAGCCCCCTGACAGGGCCTGAATCCCCCAAATACACTGTGGCTGCACAGCACTGGCAGATCTGGATGCGGTCACTGGACTTGCTATGCAGTCATAATGGCAAAGTGATGTGAAGAATCATGACATATTGCCTCCAGAACTCAGCAGTCTCAGTTTTCTGGCAAAATTTTCCACTGCCCCTTTTTTCCAGACTCTTCCACAATCTGTGGCCAGGTTGGTTCAGTCTTGGTGCAACATAATGCGAAGTGATGCCTGGCTGCCAGATTATCCGGCTCATTGTAACCGTGCTGACTCGCGAGCCTCACAGCTCTGGCCTGTCATCTACTGGGAGCTCATCTATGCAAATTTGCTACAAGAAAATGAGGTCTATAAATAATGGACACCTTGGGCCTGCATGTCGGTACGAGGTAACCCATTGCCTTGCTTGAAATGTATCCGGCTATATTTCATGCTTCCATGTGAAAGTTACAAGGAATGAAAAGTACCCAGGACAAAATCCAACCTGTACTCACCTTCTGACCTAAAAAAAAGAAGCGAAAAGTTCCTCAGCACAAACTGGAACTGGTGTGCCAGGAGGCCAGTCCTTGGATTCTGTGCTGAGGGGGGGCTGTGATGGACACTCCTGCTGCTTCTGCCTCCTTTGCAGTGCCTGCCCACCTCCCCGCTGGTTTATTCAGAAAGAATGTGAGAAAGCTTATTGACACCATTTGCCCAGCAAAGGACTAGTTTAGATGCTAACAAAAACCACACTGTTCAGTTTTGTTGCCTTTAAATCTTTTCAAATGGAATGCATTTGCCCCACAGCAGCCTCGACCCCTGAGAGGCCCTCCTCTCCTGACTGCTGCTTTAGGTAGCCCAGTAGTCTTGGGAATACAGGTCACAGAAATTCAGTTAAATTGTTCAATTCTTTCTCTCTCCTAGTTGACAAAGAATTTATATACACGGAAAATATTCAGAAATGCGCATCAAGGTTGATGTGGGGTATGGAACAGCATCCACAGGAGGCACAGCTCCACAGACTGTGATTCCTCAGCGTGGGAAGATGTGACTGCAGGACAAAATGTGAGCAGTCTCTGGAATTGTGAGTAGCATGAGGTGACCCAGAGGTGACTTGTTCACTGGCTCTGGTTCTTCAAACAGAAGAAGGTGGCTCTTTGCACAGTGTGTCATTTATCTGCAGAAATCTTTGCTGCAGAATGTTGTGCATGCTGAAGGTTTACATAAACAGAAAAAAAAAAACAAAAAACGGACAAAATCGTGGAAGGATTATAAAAAGGCTATTGAATAACAAACCTCACTTCTGTCATGGGAAATCTCTGCAAGCTGTCAGGCCCTGGGACTATTCTGGAGAGGCACTGGTGTGAGCTTTGTGCTGTCCTGACAGTCCTACCTACACCTCTGCTGCTGGACAGAGTATCTTTCCTCTGAGCTCCTATAGGCATTTGATGTTATATTCCTGTGCCTCTCCTCACCCATGATTTCCACCCCGATTACCTTTTTCTAAAACTCACAGATTTAGTGTTACAATTAAATTCTGCACTGAATATATTTTTTATTTTGAAAAGCGTCCGGACAATTCTTTCTGAAAGCACCTTCTGGCTACCCGTAGAGCATTCTGAAAAGGATGAGCCTTTAGATAGGCTGGCAAGTCATATAAATAGTAAATACTGTTGGTTCTGAGAATTGAATTTTCCCTGGGAAGTCTGAATCTCTAGTTCTATAATGGCTTGGTTATCAAATAGATGATTTACATCTTATTAGGTATTTCCATCTGTGGATGGAAAAATGTTCTGTTGCATAATGTTCCTTATGCTCCTGCTTCATCTCTCACCTTTGCCAGAAGTGCTTTTGGGCCCACAGATCAGCCTATTTAAATAATCAGCTCAGAGCCAGTAGTGGCAGTTTGGGGTGTGCAGGGAGGGCCTTGGCAGGACCACCCGCTCCGGGCCACTGTCATCAGGCACCGGCCGCATGCCTCAAGGACAGGGTCTGCCAGCCGCTCTGCCCCAGAGCTCCTGCCTCTTCTGAGAATGGTTTTTTCCAAGTTTGGATACAAATCTCAGTTGCTTCTTTTTCAGCATATGTTTGTTCACTTCTGATCAAGTTTGACCAAAGGACAGAATATGGGTTTCTTGCAGTTGTGGGGGAGTTTTGCAGTGCAGTTGCCCACAGATGTTCAACCTTGCAGGTGCCAGAGGAAAGGACAGTATCTGCAAAACCCAAGTGCATTCCCCACATTGCTCTCCCCATGTTCCACATTGTCCATCTGCATGTGGACTGCTCTGCTTCTGGAGGGTGAACTGGAAAACAGCAGTGCCAATGGTAATCATTTGTTGAGAGAAATTCACATCGCTGAAGAACACTCAGAATTTTAATTACTCACAAGTACCACAGGACGCATTGCTTTGAGCAGTCACTGGGAATAGATTATCCTTACATGTACAATGAAGAACCTGGAAACTGTATTCACAGGCAGGTAAAACAGGCAATATTTAAAGAGTAAAACGAGGGAGAGTGTTGACATGAGTGAAAAGAGGAGGGAAATACTGGGCTTAGTGCCTGATTCCTAATCCCTAAACTGTCTTACTATAATATTGTGAAAGCAAGGAGGAATAAACCTAATACCACAGTTCCTTGCCATCAAGAAACTATGTATTAATACGGTACTGCTAAGGTAATTAACCGAATCAGGCTTAGTCCAGTGCTGAAAGGGATTTCTTCCCCCAGGGATAAGCAGATGTCTCAATCTAATTATACAAGTTATTTAATCAGAACCAGAGGTCGGGTATCTAATGAAAATACTACTTAGTGTCAGGGGGAGCCGTTGCAGCTCTGAAGCAGTGCAAGCAAAGAGGGTATATAAGCTTGCACGCCAGTGCAGTTTCTAATGTTCTACCTTTAAGTTACTGTACGTAACTTTAGGATCTCAGAATAGGAATTCGAAAGAAAAAAGAACACATTCTAGCAAAAGTCAGTTTCACTGCCTGGTATGGAAAGAAAATTCTCCTATTAATGTCACCCACCCACAGTGCTGACACAGGAACAAACAGCTGTTTTGTCTGAGGCAGCTGATAGGTCTGTAGTACCGTTTTGTGAGCCTTGCCTCACCCAGATAAGAGCTGTAACAGGTGTCTAAACCTGCCCATAGTCCAATCTAGCCAACAGTGGGGGTGCAATTGTTAACAGCACAGGCTCGCAGGAAAGTGCTCGCTGTGTTCTCAGGAACAGGCAGAGCCCCGAACCCATGATTCCTGGGATATATAGGGGTCTGAAAAGCAAGTGGGCCATCACTTCCCCACTGGGAAGGCTGTGTTGCTATCATCAGCACCAGTGTATAGGCTTACTGACAATCAGACTGGGACACATCCAGGCTGCCAACTATAGCAAGTAGAAAGCAAGTCTTCTGTGTTGCTGCTCAGAATTTTGTTGAGAAGGTTGTAGGAAATGTTGACCCAAATAAGTGGGACTAGGAAGAAAAGAGTTCAGAACAGTAGTCAGAGTGAAGAGATGACACATCATTGCACCATGACTGGAGAGAAAGACCGGATCCTGAGGGCCTGTTGACTGCAGTGGGAGTTTGATGGCCCACAGTACAGTTAAACAAAATACAAGAAAGACAAGTTGTGGCACTAGCTTGGATGAGACAGTCCTGTAACCAGTCTGAGAAGTACTGGGCCCACACCAGTAAGCTACTTGCAACACACGGGAACAAAGCGAAATTTAACTTTGAACTCTGCTGTCCTACATCCACAACCACAAAATCACAGAATAAACTGAGTTGGAAAGGGACCCACAAGGACCATCGAGTCGAGCTCCTGGCCCCACACAGGACCACCCCAAGAGTCACAGTATCTGCCTGAGAGCGTTTTCCAAACACTTCTTGAACTCTGTCAGATTTGGTGCTGTAACCACTGCCCTGGGGAGCCTGTGCCAGTGCCCAACCACCCTCTGGGTGAAGAACCTTTTCCTAATATCCAACCAAAACTTCCCCTGACACAACTTCAGGCCATTCCCTCAGGTCCTGTCACTGGTCACCAGAGAGAAAAGATCAGTGCCTGCCCCTCCTTTTCCCCTCCCAAGGAAGATGTAACTGTGAAGAGTCTCCCCTCAGTCTCCTCTTTTTCCACTGAACAGACCGAGTGACTTCAGTTGCTCCTCATGCAGCTTCCCCTCAGGGCCCTTCACCTTCTTCGTTGCCCTCCTTTGGATGCTCTTTAATAGCTTAATATCTTTCTTATATTGCGGTGACCAAAACTGCACAGAGACCAGTTGCATTTTCATATACTGTATAAATAATATCACTTCTTTCATGACCTTGTACCTATTCCACACCAAATACCCAAGAAATCTGCCCGTGAATAAAAAACTAGCAGCTTGTGCAGCGTACAATGTCTTATGGCTTCAGAACCCATGCAAAGACATGTCTGTAGTGTTGCACTAGGTGATGGCACTTAACTTGTTCTTGTAACACAGCAAGAACCACTCCTGCCTCGTCAACAATGCAGTCCAGTGGGACACAGACAACCTACATTCAGTTTTCTGCCTTCTTTGAAGATCAAATAGTTTATGAAAAGGAGATTGAGGAACAGTTCTTTTCTAAGATTTGCCCACTCGCCAGCTTTGTGGAGCTGTAACAGTCTCTGCTTCTGAAGATTTCTCTTCTAGAAGCAAAACTGTTAAGTGTGATATCTGTCATTTCAGATATGATGATCCCTCTTTGAAAATTCAATTAACTAAAGTCGGTTCAGTTGGAAAGGTGAACAGCTCAGGGTTTGTCTTTACAGGGAGCAGCAGAATGGAAGTTTGAGATCAGGCAGGGGAGCAAGGTTTTGATAGTAACTACAGTGTATGGCCACTTCGTGCATTGTTGCTGGAACCAGCAGAAATCATTCTCTGAAGACAATGCATCTCCCTAAGGCAGGTGCTGATTTGGAAGAGGGGCTGCATTCAGAGGCACAGCCCGCTTGGCAGTGGCCATGCTCCAGGCTGAAAGCAAACGTGGAATTAATGTCTCTTCCCATCCAAGTCTGTGGAGAGATTTTACAGGCGTCAGTGGCAACGGGATCAGAGTAGAATCTTAAGGCTCTTCCCCTGGAGCTCAGAGGAGTTTAATGGAATAAAGTCTAAGTTGTAATTAATTGGCTTCTATGTCTCCTACAGGAAAGAGTTAATGAAGGCAAAGCTTGTCTGGCCAAGGCGCTGGTGCGGCTCCCGTAGAGCTGTGACTCACAGATAGAACATCCTGCCAAAAGCACTGAGCGGGCTCCTCATCCTCAGCACCTCCTGTCCCAACAGCAGTAGCGTGAATTTGTCCAGCAGCATGGCTGGAAAGGTTTATCCCTTACAGCACCTGCTCTTCCCACTCAGTTCAATGCTGTTTGCACAAGAAAACAATGTCTTCCAGGTAAGACCCTACACATCCAGCTATGTTTTGATGTTTCCATGGTGCTGACCACCTGTAAGTGCTCTCTATGGGACTGAAGGAAGTACAAGTTAATAGAACTATTTAAATTATTAAGGAAATGGCGAAAGGGAGGGCAGAAACCTGTGGGTTGCTGAGAAGCAACACGCGAAGAGAAGTTACTGGATGAGTTGGTCAAAGATGAGCCTCAGAACTGGCCAGGTTTGATATTTTCATCGAGCTTGGCTCAAAAAGAGATGAAGAAATGAAATTTGTTGGTGGCATCATCATTACAAAAGAACACTTACTTAGCGAGATGCTGTCCCAGGCATTATCTTCTACCCCAGTTGCTCACTACTTCCCTTTCTCTGAAGAGAATGGGACCAGTGAAGAGCCACCAGCAGCATCAGCTCTCTGCATCTGAATTCCAGGTCCCTGTTCCCAGTGTGAGAAGAGCCAGGTACATGGGGTACTAGGTGTGCTGGGGTGCAAGCAGGGAGAAGCAGAGTAGTCTTGAAAGCTGGTGCCTGATTCCTGTTCTCCACAAGCACATAATCACCTGAGAAGTTAATTTCATTAAAAATTGATGTTTTTCTTCCTTCCGAACTCACCTTCTGCCTCAGTTATCACCAAAAGGCTGATGACAAGTCACCAAAAGTGCAAGAATTATGACACAGTGGTAGTGCAGGCAGAAGATAGGAAGGACTCTTGGTCTTGACGATGAGCTGAATTACACCGCTTTAAATCCATACTAGCAAAGCATAAATATATGGATTAGCACAAATATAGCAGATCAAAGCCTGAGGTGGAGAGTTTAAACGAGGCATAATTTGTAGTAACAACAAAATTACAGGGATTCATCCCTTCGTCTCCCAACACTTGCACCTCAGCCTTGCCACAAAGAAAATTTCTGCCTCCCTGTTTTTCTATATCTGCACATTTCTCAAAACACTTCAGTTTGGGAAGCCAACCTGGGAAGCGTGGTCTGTCAATATAGACAGATCAGCTCTAGAACTGTGCATCATTAGAGGAATCGATGTAGAGTGGGGTGAATAAAGGAACACTCATGTCCTACACCAAATATGATTGGAAAGTGTAAAAATGAAGCATTCTCTGTACAATTCCCCTTCCTCAGCAATTGGTCTTTGCAGATTGCTGTGCTGGCTGCAGAGGGACAAACACAAGTGAGTTCCTGAGTCTGACCAGATGCAGGTGTGGTGATTCCCAAGATCCTGTTACTGCACTCCAGTAAAGTAACAGCTGCTTCTGCTCCATGTTCGAGTTGATTTTAGATTGACAAGATCAAGTGATGCCACTTGACCCGTAGACTTGAACCGTAGACACCTTTATCTGCTGAATACATAATCTTTCTTGCTGAACCTCCACCAAGCTCACCCCCAGGTCTTATCTGTTCTAAACTGAGTATTTATTCATGTGGTTGCTCTATGTAAAATGCAAAGATCCTCATTAAATGGAAACCAAAAAGCTTCATTATTAAGGTGGAACTGAGCTGGGAACACACAGAGTGAAATTACCAGCCTTCTCCGTTATTTTGGGAAGAAATACTTAGTGCCTCAGGCAGCTGGTGCAGTCTGGTGCTAAGGCCTCCTGTTACCCCTGACCTCACTCAGGGAATGAGACTGGGTTTAAGGTGAAGATTTTTTCTGGCCATTATGCAGAGATAGGAGAGACTTCCCCAGGCTGAGGGGAGCAGAGCTCTCCATGGGTGGCGGGCAGAGACACCAGCAGCAGCAAAGGAGCAGAGGGGATGCTGGACCCTGCCCTACCCCAGCAAACCAGAAAAATACCATTTGGCTTTTGGAGAAGGGCTGGGCCAGACAGGAAGAGGCTAGGGCATGCAGCTGCACACTGGCGATCGCTCTCGTTTCTGCCTGCAGCACCACCGCAGCTGGATGGCCACACGGGAGCTCCGGGCAGCAAAACACAAAACTCCACAGCACCTGAATGCTGGCATTCACTGAGGGTAAATACCAATATTCCTGTGCTTCTATGTTCTCATTTATATTATAAATGCTAATCAAAGAGTTTGAAGGAAAAGACATACAGAGAATTCAGAATGTACGGGCAGCAAAGGTATTTCTCTAAAGCTGGAAATTAATTCTATTTTCCCTTTCTTACATTCACTGAATCCAATATAGATTTTACCCAACCACCAGAATTGCAAAATTCAGACTTCACCAGACAAGACTCGTAACATTTTTTTCCTAAACAATAGGTAGTTGCAAAGACAAGGTAAAATTACAGAAGGTAAGAAATCAGTCTCCAAAATTCACACTTCTGAATAATCAGCTTTTCAGAAGCAGCTTGTTTTCCACAGTAAAGGACAGCTTTTTTTTATTTCAAACCCTTCAGCAACATTAACATGCTTGGTGCAGATCAGTACCCTGTCATACTTCTTATCTCAAGGACAGCACCTCGACAGCAAAATGCCACATCCGTCACATGGGAATATCAACAACTGTCCAGTCATCTTGAGTACGAATAAAGTGCACAACCCACCGGTTCCATGTCCGATCAGCTGCTTTCTAAAGCTGCTACATACACGTCAAAACATGAGTTAAGACTGTTTGTTTCATTATGGTACTTACTGGGCATACAGGATGAACCAATATTGTATTTGTGAAGAAAGACCAGGAAAGCCAGGAGAGACATAATGCAGGGAGACACTGCAGTACCATGCACGTGCTCAAAGTCATGCAGAGCCACTTGCAGAGATGGGCATGTGCATGTATTCATGTCTGTCCACATGCACAAACCCTGCTGGAGGTGGAGTGGGGTGAGGAGAGTTGGTGGGTTATCCCTGCCTCCTCCTGCATGTGATAATCCTAAAGGCTGTGGTGCATGTTGGTGGATGTGTGTACATCTTTTTCCCTTTGTTTTGTTTATTACTTTTAATCCCCTGGGGCATATCTCTGAGCTGAAGAACTTTAGAGCTGATATAGCTTTTTAAAGTGGGGATTATGTAAATGCATATTATGGGGCTTTCATAAATAGGGATTATTTTTCGACTACATTTGAGCGCTTCCTTTGGAGCCATTAAGGTCTGTTGTGTAAACAGGAATTTAGTGACTGCCTAATCTAAATTTCATTGATTCAATAAAAGATCACAACAGCATTTTTTGCATTCATTTTGGTCTCATGAGAACATATTTCTGGACAATTTTCAAATAATTACAGGACTGTATATGACCACAGCTAATCACAGTGAGCATACCTCGCACATTTCTATTAACTGTTCTCCGTGATTCATTCCCTAGTCCTCTTCCTCTCTAGTTTGATGGCTAAATTCAGTTGTACCAGCCACTAACTTTTTAACTGTCACTCACCAAATTAAGAATTCTGCAGGTTTAGATGAGCAAAGCAAAAATAAGATTTTGCCAAAAGGTATAGCCACCCAAAAAGTTGTAAAAATTTCTTATCTGTGCTCCTAGATGTCATAGATGAAAGACATTTAGGCAACATGCTAAAAATTCTGGGAAATGCTGCCTCTCCTCAGGGCAGTTTCACACTTACAGGCAGATTCTACTTGGAGGATTGACTCTTGGCCTCCTCTCAACTGACGGGTAATGCTGGTGTCTCTCCTTGATGCAGAAATGGTGCAGAGCCCCTGCTCCAATGTTCAATCCAGTTGTTGCAACTGGTGTCTGAGACGGGCCCAGACAGGAGCAGCAGCTGTCCACTCAGTGCAGGAGGCCCAGATGTGAGGCAGTTTCCCAGTGACTAGATGTCCTGACACAACACGGCTCCTCATCACAGACCATTCCCAAGCAATCCTGAGCCTCCCTGTTCCCTGGGCCTGGTCAAGGGAGCAGAGCATGTGCTGCCTTGCCAGCAGGTCCCTCGCTGTGCACAGTAGTCCCAGCTCTGCTCCCTCCATGCTGAGCCTCTTCATTATCTCAGTCCTCCCACCGGCCTCAGATCCAGCTGCATTCAGCAGGTTCTGATGCTGTCACAGTCACACAGAGAATGAATCATATCGAACATTGCCCATGGGGTTGTTTATTCCTTGAAGAGGGAATGGACTGCATGCCAATATCCCTGGCAAGGCTTAATGAAGGAACTAGCTTTTGCTAGGAAACCTGGATGCCCTCCTACAGGGATTTGCTGGGTGATATGGCTCTGAAAAGCTATGTAAAAATAAGAATAGAGATAATAAAAATTACTTTTTTAAAAATGGGAAGACACTTTCGACATAATGAAATCTTGGCAGGGTCTTTCAAGCTGCACAACTCAGTCCCAGATCTCAGTGGAGACAGAGATACCAGAAACACAGGTATGATGCAGGTCTGGCTCTTGAAATTAGTGCTTATACAGGCATCTTAATCCTTCCTGTCCTCTTCACTTAGGGTCAGCACCCTCTCCTTTCCTTTTATCTTCTTCATGTTGTCTAATAAAAGACAGAACTTTGCCACCCAGCTCTCACTTCCGGAGTTGGGAATCACCGAGGGAGGAGTTAAATGGGAAATTCTCATCTTCCTCTGCTGTTTGTTGTTCCCAGTCTTTAAGTTGTACTTCTATTAAGTAGAACGAGCCAAAAGCGCAATCTGTGCACGATGCCTTGGTTTACAAAGATCATTTGTTCAAACATAAACCAGCACTACTGTGTAAACAGTCTGTGATGGGGACCTCAGTTATCACACATGATGTGTTTTCTTCTTTGGTAATTTCTGAAACATAAAAAACAGATGAAAGTTTGAAATGCAATCCAGTCTTCAGCCTTTGGAGAAATATTTATTCTATTAATGATTTACTGATTTATACACAGCTTATTTTGCATAAAGTTAGAGCTGGGCACATTTATTCATTGTGATTCCCTTAAAAATGGATATAAATATCAAAAGCAATTGGCTACCAAAAATTTGAATATTATAGCACTGCATCATGGAGAGTTGACATGAATATGAGTCTAGGTCAGAAAAAATATACAGAAAATGCTTAACCAAGCACGATATTTTGCAGCATGTCACTGAATCATTTGAAAGACTTCTATTCATTACAAACGTATGCAGTGTGTGCAAAGGATTCCTCAGGAGAACAGGAAAAATAGCATTATTCTCCTAATGAAATATGCTCCATGATCTATTGGAACCCATCTCTCCTACAAAGTCCAGCCTTTCTCTAGGGCTGTATACCTGAAAAGAGACACTGGGTTCAGTGAAAGGAACTAATTACACGTAATTCCACAGCCAAAAATGAACGTGTTCAGTCTCAAACTTGTCCCCAAGGACAGTGGATAGCTGAGACTGCCAGCAGCAAGGTGTGTCGCTCTTGTAACTGGTCTTTCCATGATTCAGCGAAACAAGGCCCAGCAGCCACCCAGGCCCCTGACGGGATGCTGAGCTCTCGGCATGGACCAGCACCAATCCTGTGGCTGCAGGTTTGGCCCTTGGCTGCTGAAATGCAGGAGCGGTTCCTGTGGGGCCGGGTGTTGCCACTCGCCCACTGCAAGCCTGGAGGATGAGACGGACCTTTCCAGCCTTGTGTGATCCCACCCAACCACCTGCTCTAGGAGCTGGGTGAACCAGGACAAGGGTCAGTGTGCGCCAAATCAGAGCGATTACAGGGTGGTTGTGGGCAGCGCTTTCATCCTGTGGCACCAGGGGCTCGATGCGTCACAGCCCACAGGTCCACCGCTGCACCAGCATGAGGTGGGCAGTGCAGGCAGAGGTGGGCACTGTGCTGAGCACTGAGCTGCACGTGCGCTGATGTGGGGTGTTGCAGCGGCCCTGCTTGGTCCCCCTCGAGCCCAGAAGCCAAAACTAGTTCTTCTGTCTGCTGGCTCCAATAGTCCCAGCGTGTAGGGCTGGAGGACCCAAGTCCAAACCAGTGCTCTGGTGCATGGAAATGACAAAGTACCTCCAACGCAGAGGGAAGGGATGTGGCACACCTCGCGAAAAGCCTTTCAGGAGGCTGCAGTTAATGCCCTTAACAGCGGCGAGCCACCCTGCCCAGCTGAGGAGAGTGCAGGGCATCTGTGTGCGGCCATTGACATGTTATACTCGTACACATATTGATCCGATGGTTCATTGTTCACCCAAGCCCTTGGCAAAGGTCACTGTTTCTGCTCCCATTTTACAAATGGAGCACAAAGATTTTAATTTTTAGAAGTGATGAATTTCCTGGTGCCCACCCTGATTCACTTTAGGCCTCAAGCCCCAGATGAAGTCTGGAGCTGGCTTAATTAAGACGTCCCTTGCCCCTCTCCCAGCATTGCCAGACATGTCTGTTTCTCGTTGTCACCGTCTTTTCCCACAAATTCCTCCACCCTTTATCCTGTGCCAACCCTCAAACCGGCTCAGAGACTTACCTCTGAGGCAGCATCCAAGACCCACATTTCCCATGATGCCCAAACAATCTCAGATCCTCGTTTTTTGGCCCTTGGTGCTCTAAACTGTGGAGTGTTTAGGAAGGAGGTCCCCCCTTTCCAGGGTCCAAGTTTACCGGAAAGGTCAATTTTTAATGTCCCAGGTTGATTATCTTGATTACCACGCAGTCCAGTGGCTAAGAACCAGTGGCCACCCCCGCACACCAGCTGCAGGAGCCAACGTTCCCCACCTGCCTTGCAGCAGCCAAAAACCCAAGGGGCAGAGGGGCCGTGCCGCCCCCGCGCCCGGCCCATGTGGCCGGCGGCAGCTCGGCANAATGTCCCAGGTTGATTATCTTGATTCCCACGCAGTCCAGTGGCTAAGAACCAGTGGCCACCCCCGCACACCAGCTGCAGGAGCCAACGTTCCCCACCTGCCTTGCAGCAGCCAAAAACCCAAGGGGCAGAGGGGCCGTGCCGCCCCCGCGCCCGGCC
>VZTA01019652.1:214491-245214 GCA_013398855.1 Mohoua ochrocephala
CGTCGGGGCCGGTGGCGGGGCCCCGCCGAGATCCTCTGCGGCGGCCGCCGAGCCCCCCCGAGGAGCCCCATCCCGGGCGCGGGCGGCCCCGGTGTCCGCGGTGCCGTGCGGTTCGCACCAGCGCTGCTCGGCGGGATTTGCCCGCCCGATAACACGCTTTGGCGAGCCGCTTCCCTGCGTGGATGCGCTTGTGCCCGCGCACAAGTTTTTTTAAAGAAACACACGCACACCCTGCCTGGGTGCCGTGTCCCCGCACCTTCTGCAGTGTTTTACTGATCCGACCGTAACTCTCCGCAGTGTGAGCAGAAAACAGCCCGCACGTAACTTTTCTCCCACATATCGCAGAGGTAATACGTGCACACTGGTGCTGCTAAGTAGATTCCTTCTACGCAAACCACGCTCTCGAGTTTTCTGATGCCACCAGCTTTCCTTTTCGTGGTTTTATGCCCGAGTATTTTGTGGTTATGCCAAGAAAAGCTGCAAATACAGTTTTTGCATTCTCAGTTCTTGGAGGAATGATCCCGCATCTTTACTTTAAACCTTCTCTTGCAGCACTAAGAAAAGTTGCATGTGAGGATTGTTTGCCTTTGCAGGTCCTTGGATTCCTGCGGTGTTTTGTGGGTTGGGAGAACTTTTGAAATATGTTCCCATACAGAGCTCTTGCACTGATTAAATACTTCACCAAAATCTCGTAGTGAATGACCAAGTCCTTTCTTTTTAGTTGGCAGAGAATTTACTAATTTTCTCAGACATCCGGCACTGGATAGTTTCCCCACTTTACTCAGTACAAATGATGTGCTGTGAAAACAGAAGCTTTAAAAGGGATTTTCTAGCAAAAGAGCTGCATTGTGCATTGCAATTTGTGTATAACTCTTTTTAACATATATAAAAATTCCTAACATACCAAATGTAACTTACTCTTGAAAATTTATACTTGAAAATTCTTGTCTTTGCCGCAGTTTGATTTTGTTGCATTTTGTGCCTTTGGTGGGGGTGTATATTACTTGTCTAAGCAATGTCACATTTGCCATTGATAATGTTATAATTTATTGCATTTTCAATGTTTCTTATAATGTAGCTATTCTACATCAGCTGATACAAGACTATCAAGTTCTCATTCAAAATTCTAGTAAACCGATTTTTGAGATTTTAAAATAAAGTCACTTTGAGCAGTTATTTCATCAAATACTCTGTAAAGAAATGGTTCACTTTGTGATACAAACAAGATAGTAAATGCTGTAGGTTAGGGTATTAATAACTTTCCTTGGCATGCAGAGCATAATACGAAATCTCACTTAAATGGTTTAGTGTGCAGTGTGTTCTGTCAGCTTTTGCTACAGGGTTGGCTTCCTTTTTTGTAATGAGACTGGTTTTTTATAGAAGAGCAGAAAATAGTAGGGCTGTTGTAGAGATCCTGAATTCAAAAAGTTTTGCTGTTTTTACTGAATATTTACTAATTTCTAAATAGCTAAGCAGATGTATTGGCTTAGATGATACACTCCGGTAAAAAAGTAAAGGAGGATGATGATTCAAGGGTTTGAGTCAATGTATCATGACAGCATTTAAATTAATTTCCAGCTCTGAGAATCTGTCCTTAGCTGTTACCTCGTGTATTCCCCACACATGTACCATTTTTTTTTAGTGTTTGGTCATGCTGTAATTGCAGCCTTTGCTTTAGAATTTCTGTGTGACAGCCAGACTTTAAGGGAAGAAGAAACAAAATCAAAAATGAACGAAAGAGGGGGTTTTTTGTTTGCTTGTTCTTTTAAAGAAAACAAACTTGTTTGCATTGAATGTTTAATTGTGCTGATTTTCTATAGTAGGAGACATTTCAGTAACCTCTTCATTCCGAACTAACCTGGATGGCAAACAGGATTTATATTGATACTCAGAAGGGAAGGGTCAGTTTTCACATTGTGTTCTCCTAATGGATGAGATGTGCTGTGAGTGCTGGGGAGGATGAGCACCCTTGGGTTGTTCGGTGTGTCAGATTGTATAAGGCGCTGGCAGCCCCACTGCATTAGCTCTTTCATGCTGTTGAGCAGCAAAAATAAAATACTCTTTGTATATCTCATTTCTGCAGTGCCGCAGTGCTCAGCTGCTCTAAAAATCAAATGCCCCAAAGGTTTGCCTATCTTAGAATAACTTGTTAGTTTTCCTGGTCAGGGATTAAATAGCAATTACTGGAGGGAGACTTTTTTTTTTTTTTTTGGTGGTTGTTTCTCACTAAGGTGAAAGCCTGACCTCATACTACTACATCAGTAGTAAAGCAAGAGAAGGTAGGACTGTGATGCTGGTACATTAAAGAAAAGCAGATGTCCAAGTACTCATTTAACAACGCTCCAACAAAGTAAATAGTAAATATACAAAGTAGGAAGTGTAGATAAGGAACGGAAGCACTGCCAGTGTGAGAGGGGTTTAGGTCTGTGCCGATGGGAAATCCTTGCTCTAACCCGGGAGCACTTTGCTGCTGAGCAGTGCCTGGCCCCGGCAGATGCTCTTCAGAGCATTCAGGCTCTGGTTAGTCCCATGGTGGCACTGGGCTGTGCTTGTTGTGCTTGGGGCAGGTGTCACCCATCACCAGGGACTGGGGTGATCCGCTTGCCTTGCCCACAGTCCAGAGGGGCTGGTGACCCAGGGCTTACATCTCAGACTGCTGAGGAGAGCTGAGGTAGTGACCAAGGGGTCTTTGGCCAGATAGGGAAGTTGGTGCCAGGCGAATGCAGCCCTGGTGTGGGCTCAGTCCTTCTCACACTCGCAGAAGGGCACGTGCTGTGCCACCCTTGCCCAGGCAGAGAGCCTGCCCATGTGCTCCAGGTACATGGGAGGGCAGCTGTGCTTCCCAAATGCTATTGCTAAAATTACCAATAACCCAAATGCTGTCATCTTATAAATTGGTTACTGGTGATTTTAGGACATTGCTGTTTTCTGCAAGGCAGACAACATTCAGTAGGGTATCGCTTTTTCCCTTCTACTTGTAGAAAGGTGAACAGTTGCCGATCAGCTTTCCTGCATGCTTAGGAAAAGATCGTAGTATTCCAGTATCCATTTTCTTCCAGATTTCTTGTCTTAGACTATTATTGCTGCCACTTGCAAGAGCAGGGAGTGCTTGCTGTATAATAACTGCAGAAGTGACTACAGCACAGCAGTTTGCCCAGTGAGGCACAGTCACTCGTAATTAGTAATGCCGTGTTCATCTTATGCTTTCCACTGAATCTGGTCTCTTCTGACTGCTGCCCAGCCAGAGCCGTGCCTGATCCCAGCACAGTGCTGTGATGCAACTGGCCCCTAATGAGCTAAGGCAGCAGCTGAAACACTGTAATCTCTTTACCTGAAGATTCGGAGCATCAGCGTCAGCACCGTAGAGTCTTGTTCCCAATTTTGCCCACTCCTGCTTGCTCTCTCCCCTAGAAGGAGAAATTTCAGTACCATCGGGTTAAGCAAATCTTGTAATTCTGTGATAATGTTGTTTGCATATATTTTAATTTTATGCTAATTCTACCACTGGCTGTTTGGAGCTGAATCAGCCCCAGGACAGCTCAGAGTCATCATTTCACAGGTACCGGAAGCAGACTTCAGTCCTGCCCCAGGGCAGAACTCCACAACTCTGGAATTACTTCTCCTTAGCTGCCTTGTATTTTTCTTACAGTTGGGTTGTTTGAAATGAGCACATCCTGGCTGGTGACTTGGAGCTGGTGCTTGCCAGTTGTCATGTGCTGAGGACGGGCGCTCAGGGGCTGTGGCTCCCATGGAGCTCTGTCTGCTGCCAGCGGCTGCTGCCAGCTTGTCCTCTGGAGTAGATCAGCCCCAGCAGGGGCAGGAGCAAGCGGAGATGGTGTGGAGGGTGTTCTGGTTTTATTTCAAAATGCTAAATGTCCATAGATTACAGTGTCTGGTCTCGTTAAGATTAATATTGCTACTCAGGGGGGACCAAGACCAATGCACCTTCCTGAAATGGGCAGCTCCAAAGAACAGGTTTGCTGCAGACTTACACCAGCGAGTACAACGTGGGTCCGAGCAGCTTCGTCCCTGTTTTGTGTGTGTGTGCCTAGATAGGAAACACACAGAGAAGGAGCTCGTTAAAGTCTCTCATGGGAACTGCCACTGCGCTTTGCCGAGCTGATTTATGGGCATTCAGCATTGCTTCCACTTGTGATTTGTTGCGAGTGTAGGTGTGCATGCGTGCATGCAGCTCTCGCCTGGGCACAGCAGTAGAGATATAGCCAACTGCACTTCCTCAGGTGTTCTCCTCTGTCACTGAAGGAAGCTCTGCCAATGGAAGTTCCCCCTGGTTTCAGTTTGAACTAACACAACCCAGTGTCTGTGCCATGCGTGGGGATTACAAGATTGCAAAGGCTGTGTTAAAGCATGTGATGCTGTACACACGATATAATGTGCATGTTAGATCAGGCCTTATGAATATTTCATACTCCTTGATATCACATTATTTTTGGTGTTGGGCAAATTGAGTGTTATTTCTTGTAAGCCTTGCAAAGGTGTTCTGGTTACGTTGTTTCCCTGGCTCCTACACTGCTGAGAGTACTCCCTGCGAAGAATGCTTTTCATGCCAAACTTTAAAGATGTTTCTTTGTTTTCCTTTTTCCCACCTTTCTTCAGGAGCATTCTGCCTGATTTGTGCAGCACCACCGGCATCCAGGACCTGTTTCCTTGTGGACATTGGCTTCTCTCAGCTCCACAAGGGCAATCTGCTTTCCATCACTGTACCAGATTCTCTAGGGCCAAAACGCTTAGCAGTTACCACCGCCACAGAACGGTATTTCCTACAGAATGTTTCCAAGCTGGCTATTCTGTCAGCATGCTTAAGGAAGGTGGATGGCTCACTGAAGCTGCTCAGCTTTGTCTCAGGAGCTGTGCCCCAAACAGCTGTGTCCTTCAAAGTAAATCAATGAACAAGTGCACAAAAGTCTTCTTGCAAATATCACATATATGCACAAGTGGTGTTGGACACTCCATGGAAATGCCAGCTCTGCAGTCAGGGATCAGTAGGAGGTATGAGAGAGCCAATGGGCAAATGGACATCTTTACATTTTACTGTACTTTTTTGGGTTCGTTTGGTTTGGGGTTTGGATTTTTTTTTTTTTTTTTTTTTTTCAGAAAATCTGTCCTATGATTTTTATTACCTGGAACTCTCTGTGTATTAGTACCTCTCAATCACATTAAAGGCTATGTGACTGAGATTATGCTGGATCATAAATTTGTAGCCAGACAAAACTCTAGGAAATTAATTTACACATTTGCATCTTTTGCAGTCATTTGCAGGATAAAGAGTCAGGCTATTGCATTAGATGTCTTTATGTTTGAGGATTTTTTAAATATATAATTAGTTTTTAAATTGGAGATGGTTTTTTCAGTCATGTTTAAGACTAACCTGGTTGCAGACAAACCAACAGAAGGGCGGGCAGTGAGGGAGCTGTAGTACACGAGGGCGATCATGAGATGGGCTACAACACAGGCTTTCCTCTAAAAAGCTATCCGAGCTCCTGGATTTTACTCTCAGATCCCCTGTTCATTTCCTTAAGGATTATGACAAATGTTTAGGATTTTTTTCCCCAGTGTTCTTACTTCTCTTGGAGTGATGTCATAAGGTATGACATTAAGCTGCAAGGGTACATGGATTGCTGAGGCACCTCAGCAAAAAAAGCTGCAGCAGTGTGAGATGCTGCCTGTGCACACAGTGAGGGATGCAGAGGGATTTCTCAGTCACTCTGGTGGGAAAAGCATTCCTGTATGCTGGGCTCAGTGGTGCGGTGCAGGCAGAGCTGTGCTGCAGGGACCAAACATCGCCGCCCTGCTTCCCCCTCTCACTGCTATGGGTGTGTTCCTGATCTGGGAAAAATGCTCCTGACCCTGCTGCCCAGGGCTGTGGAAAGCAGGATAGGCTGCTTTGGGTGTTGAGGATAAGTGCTGTGGAAGGGCATCACCCACTCCTGGAACGCTCCCCATCAGCCGGGAGCCACGTGGAGCTCCAGCTCGTGCTGACAAGTGCAGCCGAGTGTCGTCTCTCCAGCTCCCGGCTGACTTGCAGCAGCACGGGGTTATTTTTACACACATGGCCTGTGGCAAGAATCTGGCAGAGCTGTCTGGAGGAGCAATGACATGCCGTGGTGTTGGACATTGTCCCATGCCCTCATTCCTGCCAGGTGGGGGTCAGGGTGCAACTCTGAATTTCTCTTCTTTAGGACTAAGGTCCATGTCCCTTATGCCTTTGTGTCCTCTGCAGAGCTGGAAGTGCCAGGAGCTTGAGAATACTCAGTGTTCAGGACAGTTTTCATTATGTTTTTTCCATGCCATGACATGGGCTCAGGTGTCAAAGCATTTGGGAGCAAAGAGATGAAAAGTGTTGCCAAACCTGACCTGACGTCTTGCTTCTCTTGTACTCCCCCCACGGTGCTCCCCTCACTGAGTCCAGGTCTGTGCAGCAGGCTCGCAGGATGGGCCAAGCAGTGAGGCTCAGAGAGTGACTTGGACCTGACAGCTAAAGGCTGCCTGTCCCAGAGCACTGTGCAGTTCTCCACCTTCTGCCCAGGGCAGGCGCTGGCTCTGCCCCCAGGAGGGCTCTTGCCTCCCCAACCCTGGCTGCGGGGAGCAACCTTGCAGGCTGGCCCAGCCTTGCTGGTGTTGGGGACAGGCGCAGGTCAATGTCATTAAGAGGGAGAGAATTGAATCAATATCTGGAGTGTTTGATATTCTGCCTAGTGGAACACTTGTTATGTCTTTAATTACTATTTCTAAAAGCACTATGGGATGGAAAGCAAAAGGCAGAAATAAATAGCGAGGGGTGATCAATTGGGCATGAAACCCTTGTTATTGATCACCTTTAACCTCTGCTTAAACTAATGACAGAGCTACCATTTAACTGTCCCCAGGCACAAAGCGCATCAATTGTACAAGTGCCACATAAATCATGGTGGGCTGCAGTGCGTTGTGTGTGGCCCCTGGGGCCGGCCAGCCCGTGGGGAGGGCAAGGTCCCCTGAGAGATGTAGGGGGGCACTCCCAGGGGAGTGCCACTGGAACACCTGCTGCAAGTGTGCTTAGGTGAGCTGCTGCTCTGATATTTTGTACAAAATGGTTCCCGAGAGCAAAGCCACATCACAGTTCTGAGGGCAGTGCAGAGCTGAAGAAATGACAGTATTTCCCCTCCATGCCTCTTTCCCCATGGAGCTAAAAGAAGATTTATGCTGCTGAGGATCCCCTTGATGCCTGCTCCTAACTTCCACGTGCCATGGCTGGGCCAGCACTACTGAGGGTGGGTGAGTTTGCAGGAGGAAGGACAGACAGGACTCAAGTAAAACGACGATCCTGTGTCAGCAAGTGTTTGAAGCAGCAGAGTTTGGGGAGGCAGTGACATAGGCACAGAAAGAATCACCTTTTCCCACGTGTCTTCAGCTGGCTTCCTGACTTATCAGCTGTGCTGGAATTGCCTATGCTACTTGTTATAGGGGTAAAAAAAGTAAAAATCAAGATGTGCAATGGGCAGCAGAGTGAAGTCAGCGCAGCCTTGCAAGATAACAACAATAATATTCATTAACATTCAATCTACAAATTATCCCTTGAAACCCCAGCCTGGAGATTTGCCAGTTTTCAATACATGACAATGTTGTCTAATGTTTTCAGCACAACGGCATTTCCAAGGCTGTGCTGGATATGTGGCATCACAAAACCATCAGTTGTATGTCCTGCCATGCACAGGGCGAGAGCTGTGCCTGCCTTTTGAGGGGAATGTTTGTGTATCTTTAAGACAGGATGCCTGTTCTGCAAATTCAGTTCCCCAAAGAATTAGGAGGTGATGTTCCCTACTCTTCATGTTAGTGAAAGCAGAGGGCTTTTAGGGCAGCTTTCAAAAAGCTGTTTCCAGAGCTGTTTAGGAAGCATTTGCACTGAGCCCTGGGAAGGAAAAGGGTGGCAGGAGTCCCACTGAGCAGTGTGTCTGTCTGTTCATCCCTCTTGGAACGCTCTCAGGATCACTCCTGTCTCTGCGGGAGCAAGGACAAGATCCTGTCTCATCTGCTGTTAAATGGGCTACATGATGCTGAGCACACATTTGGCCCACGCCTGGCGTGGCTGCGCACATCCCTGGAGGATTTTCTCAGGAGACCCTGGGTTAATACACATTTTGCCTTTGTGCTGCCATTCGGAGGGTTTCTACTGAAATCTTAAAAATCATTTGGGTGTCCTCATCCATCACCTACTGGAAACATTATTGATAATACAATCATTCCTTTTTTGGTCACTCCATTTCACTTTTTTTTCCTGCTGAAGATCCTGTAATTTGTCACTGCTGAAACGTTAGAGATGATTGGAATCTGCCCAGGTGCAGCACAGGAGCCTTGCAGAGGCAGCCCAGGGAGGGGAGGCCTCTTGCATCCCTCTACACCCACACTTACAGCAAGGGCTGTGGCATGCCTGCCCTCATCTGAGGGACAGTCTGACACAGCCCTGGGGAGACTGAGCAGGCTTGACGTCTCAAGCTCTGCACTGGCCAGACTGGGGGTTCTGGTCTGTACCTGGCGGTCTCTCTCTGGGGTGTCACCGGTTTGGGTCTCTGAAACACCTTGTCCCATCAGCTGGGGGTGCTTCACGGTGACCTGAATGATATGTGGTTTCCCAGGCATGTCTGCTGACCCCAGTGACAGAGCTGCTGTGGGAGAAGCGTGAGCCAGCAGAACTCCCGCGGCATTGCCCCCACAGTCTCCAGGGATGGTGACTGCACTGCTGCACTGGGCAGCCTGTGCCAGGACTTGTATTGATACAGGCAGTGCTGCTGCTCCTCCATGAAGGAATAAGCCATGGATGCCATTAGCTTCAGAGTGGTAGCTAGCTTCCACTCTAGGGGCTTCTAAGGCCTGGGAATCTCAGAGCAGAGGGACAGTGAGTGTTATCCCACAGAACCTGCACTGGACCTTGCTTCCGCCATGGAGGATTTACCTGGATGCTTGTGGCCATGGAGGACACCAAAGGATGCAGTCCTGGTGCGGTGAGCAGCTGCTGGTCTGGCAGAGAGAGCATCTCAGTGCACAATAAAATCTTCTTCCATGTCAGTCCAGAGGGGCAGAGCTCCCCACTGACAGCAGCTGCACTGAGAGCTTGGCATGGATTTGCATAGATGAAATGATTTCTCCTGCCATTCATTCAGTCTTTCTGTCTGCCAGCTTCCCTGCTCCTCTCTGGAATCTGAAGTCCACACAGGGAGCATTCAGCTGGCCACGAGCTCTTTACTGAGCATTGCTTTGCGCAGATGTCCCCAAGCAATTCCATGAATTGTTGCTCTATAGTCACTAAGCTGTTTGGGAAAACATTTCAGATAACTGTCCTACGCATTGGGGTGACTGAATTAATGGCATTTGAATGGTCAAAAAGATAGTGTGAATTGGAAACAATGCTGTCCCTGTCACAGGCAGCAGGAGAATTCCAGCTGGTATTTTCATTGTTAATGAGCAAACCCAGGGCACTGTGTGGCCTTAATACCTTAGAGGGGGCTGGAGAAATGCACAAACCAGCCTGTCACTTCCCCTTCTAGATTTTCCAAATGCCAGGGAAGGAATGCTTTTAAAATTGTCTTTCAGAGCTCCACAAGTGACACTGTAGCTTGGCTGTGGGGAGAGAAGGAAAGGGATGGCAGTTGTGGTAGTTGCCCAAATGTGTGTTGCCAGAGAACTGTGATGTACACCAAGTTCGGGAGCTCCCCCACCCTTGGGTGGCAAGGTAGCACCTCTGTCTGAGGATGCCCACAAAGGTGGGAGCAAACAGCCAGTGCATCCCATGCAGTGGCAGGCAACGCTCCCAGAGGTGCTTGGCAGGCAGGAGAGCTTTGCTGCATCTGGGCTTGGCGGAGCACAGCCATCTTAACCATGCATCATCCAGAGGAATGGGCACTTGGGTAACACATTAGAATAATACATCATTAGAGCACTGTTGCTATGGTGATGTATTAGGGCAATACATCATTAGATACCTTCCACTGATGATGTATTACTCCAAACATGGCTCCTGCCAGCAACAGCGCAAGGGCCACAGAGGAAGTCTTGTCTTTTTGCAGAAACTCTACCCTTTCCCTAAGGAAAAAAATCTGAGGGTGGTGGCTTCACTGAGGAGACACAGGGCAGGGGCTGGCCCCTCTCTCCTGAGCCTCCTTACTATGTGACTTGCTCCATGCTGAGCCTCATGCTGTTTTCTGGGGACCCAGTACCTGCATTTTAGTGCATTGTGGGCAAAAGGATCTGCCAGTGCTGCTGGGCAGAGGGACGGGGTCTGTCCAGGCCCTGCCTGAGCTAGAGGGTCTGAGGCATTTGTGGGTGCATCCTGCAGTGCTGCTAGAGGGCTGGCAGTGCTTGCTGAGACCCTCCCATGAGGGGGCTGCTCTGGGCTCGTGCTCCCCGTGTCCTTCACGCCGTGCCCTCATGCAGGGACTGGATCACTCTGAGGAAACTCGTCCTCTCCTGTTCCCCAGGCAGCCAGCCATGCTGATGTCATGTGCTGGTGCCCAAGTCTGTGGCAGAGGAGACAGATGGACCGACCCAAAATGGAGCCCAGGGCAAGGGTGACTGCTGCTGCTCACCTTCCTATGAGCCTCTGTCGGGATTTGATGCAGGCTAAGCGCCAGGCACTCACGAAAGAAACCGTCTACTTATTTTCCTCTGCTATAGCTAAGCAGAGGAGGGGAAATTAAAACTTCATTTTCATGAGTTGAGATAAGGATTGTTTTAAAAAAAAAACCACTTTAAGGCAAAACAGGTTCAAAACTCAAACAGAAGATTTATTATTAACAGAATTGAAAGTAAAAAGGGTAATGAGAACCAAAGTGAACTTTCAGAACACCTTTCTTTCCCAGTCCCTCCCTCTTTCTACCGACCGTGCAAGGAAACAAAACATGGGGTTTCGGTCAGTATTTCACTTCTTAAAAATCTTCTTCAGTATGCTTAAGGAAAAGAGTTTCTTCTGCTGTGCCCTGGGATCCTTCCCACAGGAGACAGTTCTCTGCGAACTTTTCTAGCTTGGTTTTAACTTCCACAAGCAGCAGTCCCACCCGAACCTGCTGCAACGTGAATCCCTCCCACGGGCCAAGCAGTCTTCCCACAACTGCCTAGCGTGGGTCATTTTAGTTCATGGGGTTTCATGTTTTAAGGATGAGCTGTTCCGGTTTGGAAGCGAAGGCTCTCTTCCTCGATCTCTAAAAGCAAGGGTCATCTCTCTCTGTTCGAGTTCCTCACTAGATTACAGCTTTTCAGTATCCACGCGCTCCGGCGTGCGTACTCTTCTTCACGGGCTGCACGTGGATCTCTGCACCTCCCGCCATGCGCCTCATGAATTACAGGGAAGCAGTTTGTTGTGTTATAGTCCTCACCACGGCTCGCAGGAGAATCTCAGCTCCGGCGCTTGGAGCACTTCCTCCCTCTCCTTTGTTTTTTTTCCACTGACCTCGGTGCCACCATGTTGGTTTTCCTCACGTGTCCTCACTTTTCCTTTTTCTCTGGCTCAGAAGAAAGTTGGTGTCTGTAAGTTGCAGCTGAGAGGTTGATCTCGTCCAGGCTCCGCATCGGGGAATTGCTCGCCATGTCTCTCACTGCTGGCCACGTGGTCCCTGCTGGCACCGCAAGGCCAGCCCCAGCTGCGTGGTCCTCGCCGGCACCGCACGGGTGGCTCTGGCCTCAGGAGGGGCCCGGCCACGCAGTCCCGGCCTCGGGAGGGCTCCGGCCTTACGGTCCCGGTCTCACGGTCCCAGCCTCAGGAAGGCCCCGGCCACGTGGGCCCTGATGGCCCCCGCCGGCATGGGCCCCGGCGGCCGCCTCACCCCCCCCTCGGGAGTTTCCCGCGGTTTTTCCTTTGTTAAATATGTCATCACAGAGGCGTTACCAACTTGTCTAATTAGGCTAGTAACCTGTCCATGGTCAGAGCTTTCAGCGATTGGCTCTGTGCCGGACATAGCAGTTTTGAGCAGCTTTTCTCCTGCCCACTAAAACCAGGCTGTGTTAAACCAACGCAGCCTCGTTGTGTGCCATCAGCTGGGCTCAGTTCCCTTGGGATCACTTTTTCCTTGCTCTTCCCCTCAGCCATGGGGGACCCTGGCCCTAGCCTGGAATGAAACCAAGAAGTTGAGCCCAGGAGAAGTTCCAGCCAGCTGGGTCCTCAGCATCCCTAGGGTCTTTGCAGGGCTGCACTCTTTTCAGCTCAGCGGGCTAAATAAATTGCTTCAGAGAGCAGATTGGGAAAGCGGGTTTCTTTCACTGCAAAGTATGCTGTGTGCATCAGATATAATTTGATTTTAATTAGTGGACAAGAAAGCAGCATAGTTAATAAAGTATGCACTGCCTTTTGCAAAAATGCCAGTCTTGAATTTCTGGAAAATGCAATCAAATCAGAAAGACCAGTGCAAGATGAGCCAAGGCTGAGCATGTCTGGGCAGGGGCACTGTAAACAGAGTCCCAGGAGAGATCCCTGACCCCTGTGATATCCCATGGTCAGGATCACAGCAGAAAAGCAGTTTATGGAGCTCATGCTGTTATTTGGTGTGGAAATGCCCCAGCAGCCTCAGACAGTGTGCCAGCTACAGCCAGGGACTTTTCAGCTGACTCCCCTGCCTGCTCTCAGCTCAGGCATGGGCAAAGGTGCAGCTGCCCATTGCTTCCCTCCCTGTCTTTTTCCTGCTTCTGGAGGGACCTCAGTGCCTTTCCCACTTCCCTCAGAGGGGACAGCTGTGACAGGGCTGCTCCTGGATCTTTCCATCTCTAACACTGCTTGGGGGATGCAGGTTCACAAGCAGCCCTGGATGCAGCTGCTCATAAACAGAAGCTTGTGTTTGGGCAGCAGGTCTTCTGGGCTCCGTTCCCAGCAGTGTGGGCTTGTGGTTAGACCACTTAAGAGCCAGGCTGCCCCCACATTGCCCTGCAGATGCACACTTCCTTCCCCTGAAATCTCTGTGGGAGCAGAGTCTGCCCACTGAGGGCATAAGGGTAAGAATAAGAGGTTGGTTGTGCAGACTTGAAGTGTGATAAATAATATCCCCTGGAACTACCCTGCTGCTGGTTCCTGATCATCATAAAGTGTGAGACACTTTAGGAGAGCAAGCCTGTGTCTGCCCTTGATGCCAATGCTTTTAAGGGTTCAGCATGCTGCCCTGCTCCCAGGCACCATCTGCAGTACTCTAAGCCAAGGCTGCTTTTAGCTTCTCAATCAATTGGATTCAATTAAGTAATAACATGAGCCTGTGGGTAGAGCAGTGATTGCTTATCCCTGTATCAGCAAATTATCCCCAGGTAGTGCAGAGAGGTCTGTGTGCCCGGGGCAGGAGCTGGGGTGTGAGGGCCTGGTGAACCCTCTGCCATTGGGGCTCCTGAGAGAGGGGACCCGCAGCAGGAGCCAAGGCGGGGCTGCCCAGCACTGCTGTCCCTGACAGGAGCAGGCCCCCAGGAGGCCAAGGTATGGTTATTTAAAGCACTCTTTTCACTCTGTCCTCAGCACAATGTTCCCACCAGGAGACTCAGCTAGCACCCATCCTGACACGTCTGGAAGCAAATGTTTTAGGGAGGCTGTGGGCATCTTAGAGAAGCAGAGCTGTCTCTGCCGCTCTCCCCCTGCACTATGGCCATGGGGTGTGCGAGGCACCACAGCTCTCTGAGGCCAGACCTGGCTGTGAGGGATGTCAGACATCAATAAACATCACTGTCAAAAAGGACAAGAAAAGGTTATTTATCAGAAAACAGGCCAAAAAGTAGGATTGCAGCAGCGGTGACATGTGCTGTGGCCACGCTGCCAGGGCTGCATCCCGTGGTGGCTCAGAGGGGTCAGAGCCACTGCTGCAGTGCCGCTCGCATCCCCACGCCACTGATTACCATGGCTCAGCTCAGCAGCCCCACGCTGTGCCTGTGGCCAGCCTGGTGCCACCAGCCAAGACAGCAGCCCAATATTTCTCTCACTTCCCCCGGTGCAATTAGGACTCTGTAGGACTGACGGTCTCCTCGGAGCAAGCCAGGCTTGGAGGAGGCTGAGGTTTCGGACCAAGAGCAGATGCCCTGTAGCGTTCCCCTGACTGCTGAGCTCCTGAGCTTGAGGAGCTGCTGTCTTTATGCAGAGACAGGCGGCTCTTCATCTGCCAGGGCTGCAGGAAACTGTGTGTGCATGGGAGTGTGCTTCTGTGTGACATGCTGGGGATTTGAAAACAATATTTTGCAAAACAAAACCAGACAGGGTTATTAATTTTCAAGATAACACCAACAAGAACACTGAGTTGCTGTTGAGTTGTTGATCGTTTTCTGGTGACTGCAGTAAAGACATTTGTGTGCCATGCTCACCTGTGGCCTCGTCTACCTGCTCTGCCTCCACAGGTGATGTACAGCTGGTGCTGGAGCTGTGTGTGGGGCTGGGGCTGGTCAGAGCTGAGCTGAGCCTGGCGGGTGGTGGGGCAAGAAGCCCCAGTGCCACAGACCTGGGCTCGGGAGCAGCGCCAGGGACAGGCACAGGACAGCTGGTGGTACTCCTGATGCCAGGGCTGTTCCCAGAGGAGCACTAAGGCCTCAGGGATGCCCTCAGCACATCCCTGGCACAGCTGGGAAGTTTTGCATCCTTCAAACCTGTCCTGATGTCGCAGTTCAAGGTACAGCCCCAGTGCTGTACCCTCCCTCTCCCCATCGCCTACCTCTGATTAGAGCCCTCAGAACAAACCTGCTAATGCCTTTCCCAAGCTCTCGCCCCCACACTTTTGCCATATAAATCACTATAATTAAAGTGTTTGGAAAATGCTTAGGGAGCCCAGACAAGCATCCCCACATGTTACACACCCAGCTTGGCAAGCCCGACTTCCTGCTGCACCCACCCTGCTGCCCCGGGTGCTGCATCCCTTCCCTCCCAAAACACCCAGCAGGACAGAAGAGAGGACCGTTCCCAGGCTGTGCTCGCCCCAGGCTGTGAACATGCCTTCGGCTCAGCGCCTGGCCAAGGCAGTGCACTGAGCAGCCTCTCACACAGAGAGAGGCCAGAGAGATGGGACAGGACCCCTGCCAGCCCCTGGCACCACAAGCAAAGCCTGGGCAAGGCTGTCTGTGAGGGGAGACAAGGGTGCTGGAGGTGCTGGGAGAATCGCTGCTATTCACGCCTCTCTGTCACTAGCCCAGAGAACCAGTGCTTTCCACTGACTGCTGGAACCTGGGCGTAGAGAAACCTGGGGAGAAAGCCCCTTGGAGACAGCATGGAGGGCATGGCACACTCCACCCGGCACTGGCCCTTCTGCTAATCTCAGGGACACGAGCCCACAGGCCTGTCCACAGCCCCTTTCTCACCAATGCAGAGGAGGCAGCAGAGGTGAGCCCTGGTGAAGCAGGCAGGGCTGGTAGGGCCCAGGCAGGAGGACAGGGCTGCTCTGGGGACTGGCAGAGCCTGCTGGGATGGCCTGGGCACCATGATGCGGTCCCAGCTTTCCCCTCCAGCACAGCTCTGCTGGGCAGGAGCAGGTCCCATCCTGCCCTAAACCAAGGCATGAGGAACCCAAGAGGTTTTGGCCTGTCTTTTTAACTTGGAGCAGAACAGTCCTTCAGGAGCCGGTGTGAGGCACCACCTGGGGGAAAAAAAGCCATTTTTCAAGCCATGGGCTGCAACATCCATGAAACATTAATTTTTAACAGTGAGCCCCTGGAGTGCAGATCAAAGCAACTGCGTGAAGAGGCAAAGGCAAAGGGAAGGAACAGAGCAGCAGGCGAGGAGACAGAGCTGCCTGAATGGGAGTGGCGCAGGCATGCATCGACTCTCAGGAGCCCTGTGGACGTGGCCAAGCAGGCACGGTGGCCCAAGCAGAGCAGCTCCTGACAGGGGGTGAGCCTCTCGGAACACTGATGGCCACTCAGAGGACGTGGCCAAGCAGGCACGGTGGCCCAAGCAGAGCAGCTCCTGACAGGGGGTGAGCCTCTCGGGACACTGATGGCCACTCAGAGTGTGGCTCCTCATCTCGCCATTCCTGGACCCACCACCGCCTGGTGCCCTGGCCCCCTCCTGGCCTTCCTCCAGTGACTCCCCGTGACTACTTTTGATGGTGTCCCCAGGCCCCTCATTCCCACTCTTGAGCTCCACGATTCTCTGCCTAGACTCCTCCAGTGGGTCGCTGCCTGTTCGTCCTCCTCTCTCCCACTGTGCTCAGCTGGGACCGGCTGTGCCCCATGACAGGAATATTTGAGTCACCTGGACTTTCCTGTTCTATTCCCAACAGCCCTGCTGCTCCCTGGTGCCAGCACTGCTGGCCCTGCCACAGTAGCCCAGGTGCCAGCCCGCAGCAAGGGCACCTTCCCACCCAGCACAGTGGCCACTGCAGCTGTTCAAGGGTGGGGAACTGAACACCCCAGTTTCTTCCCAGGGTTCAGTTCCAGAGCTGGGTCCCAGTTCCACTCCAGCCCTGTGCTGACTGGCAGGAGCTGGTGGCTGTGCTGCAGGCAGCACCTTCTGGCAAGCGGCTGCTGTCCCAGGGGTGCGGTGCCAGATGATTGCTCCAGCCCCTGCCCACCTGCACCAGGACAGCCGTGCAGGGGCATTGCTGCATCCCCTGCACCTTGACGCTCTTCCTCTGCTTTCCCAGTCACCCGACAAGACCAAGATTCACATGCAAGGATCTGCAACTGTCCTTGAACAGTGGCCATTGTGGGGATTTCACAGGCTGACAGAGCCTGTGACCATGGGAAGGTCTGTTGTTTGCTGCCACTTATTCTTCCTCGGCAGGGAGGGTTTGGCAGCCCTGCTTTCTGTGCAGACAGAGCTCAGTCCTGCTCCCAGCTCCTGCTCAGCATGTATTTTTACCTTTTAATGAAAGCAACTGAACTGCCTGAAGTTGCCTCTCAACTCTTCTCTGGGGCTCGGTTTGCCAAGAAATGATTGACGCATTTAATAGAGGCAGTGGGTGCAGAGGAATTTGGCAGGAGCCCAGGCTGATGATACACAAAGGATACTGCCGTTCCTGCTTAGGTTTTCTGAGCCCCTGCTCTCTCAGAACACACTGTGCTGTGTGGGGGTACTGCGCTCTGGCTGAGCAGCTGTGAGCTCAGGAGCCCTGGGAACAGGGCAGGGGCTGAGCCATGGGGATGGGGAGAAGGGTTTGGGGGAGGGAGGGCTGTGTAGGGGCTGCAATGCATAGCACTGAGTGCAGGCTGGAGAAGTGAAGCCTCTCTCAGTGCCTTTTTTGGTTTTTCTACTGCTTTGAGCTGTACGGTGTTTGTCCCCACACTGGGGGTGAATGTGTGCAGCAGATACTTGCCTGATTTTGCATATACACGCTTGTGTGTGAAGCAGCATGTGAAAGGGGCTTTCTCTTACATTTCCTGGAGAGAAACCCCCCTGCCATGCATGGACTAGTTTGGGAACAGCCCACACAGATTGCATTTAGCACGCATACCTGTGCATGCATGCTCCTAAACACTCACGTGCACACGTATGAGCTCACCTGCACCTGCAGGTGTTCACCCTGCTCTCTGTCCCACACCTGAGCACTGGCATATGCCATGTGACACCCACACGCGAGACAGGTGTCAGTCGAAACAAACCCATCACTTGGCACTAAGTAACAGTTGCTACAGCCTCCCCTTCACACAGGAGCACTGTATCAGCCATCTCCAAGGTTTAGACCAGTACAGTCTGAAGGCTTTTGTCTCTGCAGCCTTCTGGGAGGTATCAGAGAGTGACCCTTGGCTGTTTCCTAAGCTCAGGAGCAGGGTTAGGAACAAAGGAACAAAGCCGCCTGTCAGTCCCTGACCATGGGGTCTGACCTCAGCTTAGCTTTGTCCCGTTTGAAAGGCACGGTGAAGCCACCACTAAAATTACTAATACCCCTCCCTTGGGTGTTTTCAGAGGGGCACTCATTCCAGATATCTCTAGAGAGTGATTTCCAGGATCAGGCTAGGTTTCTTGTGTATTCAATGTATACATTGCTCATCCCCTGGAGCTTCCCTTCTCCTGCTGATATAATGGGCAATTTGTAGAGCTTACAAAGGCTTATTAAAATATCATTGTGAAAGGGTGACATAAGTACCTGAACAGAAAAGAATAGAAAATATTTGTCTCATTAACCAGAGACTTAAAAGTCTTGTTTCCTCTTCCTTGTGTCTTCTTCCCATAGGAGGGTAACAGTCATTTATTATCATGTGTGGAGAGAAAAGCCTCACTCCTTGGATGATGTGCTGATTTCTGCAAAGCCTCTGAAACTGGCTTGTGCTCTGGGGTGGGCAGGCTGGGAGTGAGCACGCCTGGTGCTCAGAGGCCTGGCACATTCTTTCAAATAATGCCAAAAGAGCAGCATTATCTGAAAGCAGCACAGCCTGAGTCCCATTTGTGTGGCCACAGCCAGTGTGGGCTGGAACACAGCACAGGCTATTAGCATGTAACGAACACAACAATTACTCTGTAAGGGGGAGAAAGGGTTAGGGCCAGGCAAAGTTTTAAGAATAAAGGCTTGTTTAGGAGAATTATTCACTGGGTCCCTGCTGTAGGTGGACGGCAGCAGATTAGAAGGAAACATTATCTCTCAGGGCAAGTTCAGAAGGACAAATGAAGCCAAACTGGCACGGGTTGAGAGTCTCAATACATTATTCTCTTTGCTCTACAAATCTGTGAGAACAAAGTGCTCAGTGTAAATACTCACCAGGGCCTTTTTTACCCCTGTAGGACCACAAAAGTTCAGCATGAGATGAAGGGACACGTGTTGGCTATTAGTCCACTACAAAGAGCATTTGAGTTTAGAATTTAGAGTCTCATAAAAACATTATTGTCTGTATCCCAGGACATTTGTTTTTTAGGGCAACATGGACTGAAAAAATGTGCCCCTCTGCACAGCTGTGTGCCTCACCAGCCTCACCATGGCTAGCCCACCTCAGGGGCTACCTCAGGCCAGCCCCCCAGCCTGGCATCACCCTGAGGGCAGCCCCTGAGCCTCAGCCTCAACACCAGTCCTGTCATCTCTGCAGATGAAGAAGGATTGTTGCCCTAAAGAACACTTGGCCTGATGTGTTTTGTTGCGGCAGGAGGTTGCACCTTGCTCGGGGGCCTCTCACCCAATACGCAGTACTGCGCAGGTACCCTGAAGCCTCCGTTGACATTTCTATCTCGCTCTGCTCACATGTGTCTGTAGTTTATATGTTCACCTCACCAGGTCTGAGGCAAGGAAGAAGTTTATGTCCAAGTGAAAATGCCAAGGATCACAGAGTTCTTGCCTTCCTCTGCCCCAGAGATCACAGTTTGGCTCTTGGGAACACCGAGGCATCTTTCGCCTCAGCACTTTTTTGCCATCAGGAAGCCCTCTGCCATCAGGAGCCCTCCTTCCTAAGGCTGATGTGGCTCAGCCTGCTCAGGACCAAAACCCAGCTGGAGCTGCTGGACTTGGTCTTGGCTCTCTGAGTGAAGTGCAGTGGGTGGCAGCATAGAGACGATCAGAACACAGGATCTAACAATCCCTCCTGGACTTGCAGACTGGAATAAACAAAATTATGGACAAGCAGTCACGAGTGCTTCTATGACACTTCTGGGTTGTAAGCTGCTTGCTGCCTTCTTGGTTTAGAACCATTTTGACCAAAAGCATCCATATGATTTTGATATACTTAAGCCCGTGGCCAGGCTTTATAAGATACTTGGTAATCTATGGGACAGTTTTTAGAAGCATTTTGGCTTGCATTTGGATTGTCTTCCAGCTACCAAGATGATCAGCTTTGGGCTTAGTCGGTAGTGGGAGGAAGGTTCTGAGGACTTCTGCAGTAGGAGATGACGGACTCAGCAGGGCCACCCCAAGTCTGCGGCCGCCAGGAGCTGTGGGCAGGCAGTGAGCATGGCTCAGAGCAATCTCCATCTCCCCCAGATCTGTTTGTCCTTCCAGCCCTCAAAGGCAGCTGGCATACAGCATCCACTGCTTCCTCCAACTGCACAAGGAGCATGTGCTTTTAAAAGGCTAAAAAAAAAAGGTGGAATGTATTATCTATTCACAAAGTCATTGTAAATATTAAGGAGCCAATGAGGGGAAATGTCTCTGATTATGTCTTTTCAGGAGTGGGAGAGAAAAATCCATGCAAAGGCACTATTGAGGGGTATGGCCAAAAGGTAAGTGATGCTTTGAACTTGTTCAAAGCCACAGGGTCGGCAGTCTTCCTGGGACTGCAGTGGGAAGCAGCTACCCATCTCTCCTCAGAGTCAGCTAAAAGGTCACTTCAGCAAATCCACAATTTAAGTAAAAGATAGTAAGTCCCAGATGGAGCTGTTTGAAAATAAAAGGCATCAAAGGTGAGATAGATGCATCTATCTGAGTGGCAGAGGTCCTGGAGAGCTTCGGCTTAGTAACAGAGCGTCTGTGCAGTGCAGGGAGAGGACAGGTACCCCAGGTGCTTCTGAGGGGTGCACCGGCAAGCACCTGTCACAGCAGGGGTGAAAAGGGAGCCTCCATCCCCCTGTCTCCATCCTCCCTCCAGCCCCCTCTGCTGCACATAGCAGCCTGGGCCCTGGGAGCCCCTCCTGCCCTGCCCCACCAGAATACCTGGGCTGGAGAACCGTGTCCCTGCTGCCACAGTGGGTGTCATGGCCAGGAGGAAAGAAGCATCTCTGGAGAGGCCAAGACCTGGGAGAGAGTTGTGGCTTTGGAGGACTTGTCTCCTATGCTCCTGAGATGTCCCAGGAAAGGACAGGAGATCATTGAAAACTCTGAGGAGATACTTTGATTGGAAAGGCAAGTGAAGCAAAGCAGTCCATGGTGTTATGTAATGCAGCTCTGTTGAAACCGTGTAGGAAAGTTGCCTTGTGCCAATAAATCAGGCGGGCATGGAGGAGCAGATGTGAATCACACCTTGCTTCATATGCCCTGCAGTGTTTTCACTTATTGTTCCAGTTTTAAAGATTAATGGCACTCAGAGATGAGTATTATCTACGCTTCCATTTCATACTCATTATCAGAAGAGCTTTTTTCAGCATAATTAGCATGGATCAAATTTTCCAAATGGCTCAGCAGACTTGCTGCTGTTCCTTGGCTGCTAAGAATGCCCGGGACGTCCTGCTGCTGCTGCTGGGTGCGCTGGACCCCCAACTCCCCGTGTAGCCTTTAAACATGGAGAGAGAAGGGGCACTACTGAGATGACAGCTGCTGCAACCCAGAAACGGGGGTTCCCTGACCTGGGCTGCCAGGAACCCCCATGTTCTGACACAGCTGGTGAGGGTTGAGGGACTGAGGGGCTGGCAGCCTCTCTGTCACTAAACAGGAGGGCAGGAGGTTCTGGCCACAGTGGGTAAGCCAGGGGCAGGTGCTGGTCCTCACCAGCCCAGGCAGCAGCAGCCCTGAAGCCCCGGTGCTGGGGCACGGGCCGATCTCTGCTCCAGGCTGCCTTATGTTATCTAGGCACTTGTGTCTGGTGCCCAGCAGATCAGAGCATGAAGTATTTGATACCTGGAGGAGTAATGGAGATGGGTTACCTGCACCAGGAGCCAAGCCTGGCTGTGGGGCAGGAGGTCTAGGAGAGAGTGAAGGTGACGTGGGAGGGCTGGAGGAAATGGTGGCTGGGGAAGGGAAACTTGCTGGCGTCTCCCAGAGCTTATCTGGGACTGCCAGTGCATGTGTGGGGCTGGTGCACGCTGTCTGTGCTGTGTCCCCCGCAGGGCTGTGTGTGAAGGGCGAACTGTGGGTGCTGTGCCCACAGGGGAAGGTGTTGGCAGTGTGGGGGGGAGATCAGTGGGGAGCAAGTAGGCTGTGGGTGCTTGTGTGGGCCTGCCAGTGGTCTGGAGAAAGCCAGGGAGCACAGTGCTGAGCTCCCTGCTACATCCAATCAATCCGTGATCGTTTCTATCATGAAGATAAACTGGCCATTGTTGCCAAAAATAAATGTTAGTGTTCCAAATCCACACTTCAATAGCACCAGCTCATTAGAGATGCATATCATTTGGCTCCAGTCCCACACCTTCTAGCTCGTTATAAATATGCAGTTGCTGCTGGCTCTACCCCAATCATCTCTGCAATCAGAGCTTTTAATTAGGTTAATTAAATTGTATCAAACCTCGCAGGGACGCTGTTCACTGATGCTGATGAGGCAGCCAAAACAGACCTTAACTCTAGCTCTAATGAAGGCCCTGCTGCAGCTAATAACAATGCATAATAAATTAGTGCTTCCCTAGAAAGGTGCATCAGGGCTTGCGTTTCAGTAAATGATGATCTATATGCACTAATTCACTGTTGCAGTCTTTAGGTCTGCCAAGCCAGGGACATCCTGGGAATAGGTTCTCACTAAATAATGGGCTCCTGACTGCTTGAAGCAATGCTGCTCACCTGGGTTCTCTCAAGGCACTAACGGCTTCAGGTACAGAACTGTGAGATGGCAAAACAAATGTTTGCTGCTTTTACTTTGCCCAGCCCTGGGTCCACTCTTGGTGCCTGGCATCTCCCAACAGAAGCAGCAGCAGGTATTTATTTATTTGAAACCTTCTGTAATGGAATCTGGAGAGGAACATTTTGTTTGGAGGGAAATGGGTGGCTGTGTCCAAGTGTGGCAGCATGAACGGGGATGGTACCCTGTGCCCAGGCTCTTCCTAGACATTAGCAGCCCCGTGTTGCTCCTAATCGGGTGGGGGAAAGTCCAGGTGGCCAAGGAGCTGTGGAACAGAGAGGTTTAGGGCAGCCATGCTGAGCAGTAATTAGTCATTCCTGATTTACATTCTGCTCTTTCAACTCCCTGCTGTGAAGCTGCTCAGGCTTGAATGGAGGAACTTCACCACCCTTTTCTCCTTGGTGCCCTTGGGCAAGACACCTCAGCTGAACCTGGCTGTAGGGTCCTAGGGAACAGCAGGGCCAGGGCAGCCAGTCCTGCAGCTGGAGACACCTGCAACCCTGCACCACTCCACAGTCCCACTGGTGACCCTGGAATGGCAGCATCTGGAGGGTGAGCGGTGGGATGATCCAGAGGGCTCGTGCTGAGCAGGCAGTAACAAGCAGGGCAGCACCTGTGAGCAGTGGGATGGGTGGGATCAAACCTCCTTGCTCTTCTCTGTTGAAAGAACACAGCTGATGGGGCCTGCAGAGGCTCTGGGGGTCCCTCTGGCTGCCACAGCACATAGCCACTGATGGAGACCCCACAGCGGCTGTCCTGGGGGTGTCCGGAGCCTCCCCAGGCAAGTCAGCTTCTGTTGCCATGCCTCAGGGACCCCGCTGTGGTCTCCAGTCTGGTTCAGGCTTGGAAAATGGGGCCTACAGGAAAGCAGCTGAGAAGCCTAAGGGCTGGTGATGGTTCTCCTGCTAGTAAAATACATTGTTGCAGCTGCCTAGAGATAATCCTGCAAGCGTAGTCTGCTATTAACGTTTATAGACAGTCATTATCAATTGAGTTGTTCAGGACTTGAACAAGGAATTACACGAAATTGTTATACGGCACAATATTATTGAGTCACCTAAAACCTGAGCTGTGAATCTGTGGGGTATTTTGATATCTGTATCTTTCAAGCTGCAGGGAATCTCCTTGCTAAAGAACCTGTTGGTTCAGCTTTTGATGCTATAATTATCACAAACAAAAAATAGCTGTGGGCATTTTCTCGTTGTCCTTCCCCATGAGGGCCCAGCTAGAGGATGGCAGATCCCACCCATGTCTCACTTTAAACCCTGTGCTGTGACCAAGTGGGCTGGGTTTTTGATTCAGTTGTAAGGTATTGGCTCTTTCCAGACCCTTGCAGAAACATTTCAGTGCTTTAGGATGAGGATACCAAGCTCAAGGCTTTGGGAGTCAAAGAGCAAGGTCTTTGAGAAGGTGTGGATTTTTTTCCTGGATGCCATTGGGAACTCTGCAGGGCAGCAGGTGTGAGTCAGCCCTATCTGCTAAGGTAGAAGTTCAGAGATCGGCACCCACCAAATCCTTCAACACCACTGCAGGCAGGAATAGGTGAAAAATGTTTGTGCACAAGAGCTGGCACCTCCTTTTAGTCTGCTATGGCCACAAGATGATAAACCACTCCACAGGCTCTGGGATTTGTACCCAGGCTTTGGAGGTCAGGGTCCAGCAAGAAGCCTGCTCAACGTGACCACTACAGATGTAACAGTGCTCTGGTTTCCCTTTGTTCCGACCTTCATGGTTTCCCAGGGAAAAGTAAGTCAGAACAGGCACAACTTTTGCTACCCAGACCCCGTATTGTGATCACGAGACTGTGTGTCCTGGCAGGTACCTCAGCTTCCAGCTGCCAGTGGACACCACCACCTCCAGGACAAGCAGCGTGGCCCTCGACCAGCGACTGCTCAAAGAAAGCCTCGCAGCTGCCTACTGCAATCTCATAATACCTCACTCCATACTGGGAAGAGATGCCTTTCTTCCAGGGAATAGGTCACGTGCACCCATTCCAGCACTTGCTTTACAGTGGGACAGAGGTGGACAAGGCTGGGCCTGGCCAGGTTGTTGCTTTTCAATTCCTGCCACAGGATTCCTTGAGGGTCTCCCAGCAGAATGGCTGCTTTTCTTTCCCATCCTTTTCAGTAATGTTCTCGATGCAGGTAAAATTAATCAAGGGCGAGGATTAAATCTTTACCTATTTAAACCGCAGTCTAAAAGAGATTTCCCTTCACAGACAGCGGCCGCTGCGCGCGGACCCCGAGGCGCGCTGTGAAACCACTGAGAGGTCCCCGAACAGCCAGGGCGGGCACGGGGGACGCGGCCCTGCCGCGCGGCGCTGCTGCCCCCTGCCGGCCGGGCCCGGCACTGCGACTGTTCGACTGCCACGGGAGAAAGGCCGCGCGGCTTTCGCTCGAGTGAACCGAACCGAACCGAACCGAACCGTTCTCACACGCGGGGCTTTGTTTTCCCTCCCGCTCACCCGGCGGTTTACAGCCGTTACAGAACCCGCAGACTCCGGGTTCTGCAGACTCCGTGGAAAACCCTGAAAAATTCACCCCGCGTTTATCTTTGCAGTGGCAGGAACAACCTCTGAAGCTGCATTTAAGCACACAAAAATGTTGCGTTTCATCACCAAGATGCTGGAAAAGCTCCAGAGTAGGTAGGGCCTGAGAAGAGCATCTTTTTTTTCTTACCCTCTTGCAGACCATGTGCTTATTGCTGGCAGCGACAGGACGACGGAGAGAGATAAGAAAAGGAATGTTCACACAGAGGCTTCTCTGAACACGCCTGTGCCGCTCCAGGACACTCAGGATATGTCTGCACATCCCCCATCCTTGGCAATGCAACCGGCCCAAGGAAAACCCAGAACTCCTGTCCAACACTTGGCTGCTAAACTGTCTCTCCCTACAGAGACTTTTGGCACTGCCTCAATTTGAACTGAAGCAACTCTGGAGGAAAAGCACAGAACGGAATAGTGCAAATAGGAAAATGAGAGGGATTAAGGGATGTTGGGGAAATGACTAGAGAGTAATTCACCTTTAACCTGCTTGAAAAGACAGCTGAAAAAGCTGACCTCCGCTCTCGTGGATTTGGGCAGGTCCTGCTCAGCCCCAGAGCTAACAACCCCCAAGTATCTTCCCTGTCCCTGGGCTGTGCTCAACCCACCCTCCCTAGCATTCCACTACAATCTTGACTGTTCATGGATTGCTTATGGTGCATCTTACCAGGACACTCAGGCAAATCTCATGGCTTCCCACTGTAAACATCAAGAGACCAAACTCTGATTTATTCATCGATTAATTAGATGAAACACACTGATGGCTACCACAGGCCCACAGTCATTTGTTACAACAAAGTGCTGAGACTCAGTCAAAAGCACCAGGAAGGCTGGCACCAGCCCTTCTCCAAGGGAGACGCCTCCTCCTTTCTGAGCAAAGACTGTAACAATTATTCAATGAAATGGCTAACGTTTCCGCTGAAACTTGAATTTGTAAATAGCTGGACCAGTTGTTGTTTCTTTCTTCACCTTTACTTTATGAGTTTTATCCTGGAAAAAAGAACAAGTACACATATTTGCTGCCATGCAAGAAGGAGAAAAACCCCCACCCACATAAATCAGAGAGTCCCTGTCTAGGTCTGACCATTTTGCACTGTTTAGGTGGGGATTATCATTTTATCTGCTCTTTTCCCCTTAAGGCTGTCAGGCACAATCTACTTTGCTCACAAGCACCAGAGAACAGGAGTCCCATTGAGACAAGTAATTTCTGTGGTCATTTGGATTTTTAAGACCTTCTCATAAATTACAGAAATGGTTCCCTGCTTCTGACTCCTAGTGACACTATTTTGGAGAAGACTTGTGAGCACCACTTCACAGCTGAGTCTTTGTCCTTGCTGACAAGGTGAGACTTGGACTAGCAGATATAATTTACTGGAATGCTTCATCCATACTAAAAGAGGATTACTTATCTTTAGGAGTTATCTGGAGGTGTCATTATAAAACCAGAATGAAGAAACAAATACAACATATACAACACATACAATACCAGACCTAATGACCTTAACAGAACAGACTCGGAGAACCAGAACCAAATCCCTCACCAGAAGATCTTTCCGTGTCTGGATTTTCTGTGTGATGACAAACATGGCCTTCTCTCTCTCGATGCGCTGCCTCAGGAGGTCATACTGGTTCTTCCTCTGCTGGGCTAATTTCTGGAAACAAAAAAAAAAGCTGTTTTAAGGCAGAGATGAACAAGACGCTATGGTCTAAATCCTCTGGATTTCAATGTCAAATGCAAGGGAACATTTAACTCCCTAATGAAAATCCACTTTATACAGAGGAGGGAAAACAAAAAAAAGGATAGACCAAGAGACCAATTCCTGAAGTGCTCAGAGCCTGCAGAGGCCTCTCAAAATGCAACTTGTTGGGTCAAGTTTGCCTAATGAGAGTGGATAGCTTTCCCAGCACAGAAACAGTATTACTGCAGGTGTGATTTAAGTAATTAAATTAAGGAGAACAGATCCCAACATGCTTAAAATATGACTCAGAGATTTAGGAGAAAACTAGTCAGTCTACAACTCGTCCAACTGCTTTACTGACAAGTCAAACTGAGACAGCTGGCAGGAGGAAAGGGACCACAGGGTGTTTATTATCTGACATCTGAGTCAGAAAAAACAGGTTACAAATTTACCAGTCGGCAACTTTAAGACAACTATTTTTATCTTACACACTACCGACTCGTACTCAGAGGACTGTCCAACAGATCTGAATTACCCGAGCAGAATCTACAGCCGTAAAGCCAAGTGTAGCTACTTCTAGGACAAAAGTGCTGTGATAGTAAAACATTGGAATCAAAGCTGATGGCATAAGCAATTCATGCTGAAGAATCGTGAAACAATTCAAATTAGGAAAGCCAGGAAGTGAGACTATATCTTAAATGGCTTTAAGAAGGAAAGTGAGGAGACAAATCTCAAGCCACTTTGGGCTCAGAACTAAACTGAAAAATACTGTAAGATCAGGAACACTGCAACAGAGACATCTGTGTTGGAATAAGCTTCTTCCTATATACCTCATTCAGGGGTGCAAGGGGTTTTGGGGAAGTGTGAGGGGAGACTTAACAGTGGATGCTGAAAAAAATTACACTTGAAATGGCAGCAGTCTAATGAAAAGATAGTCCCATAGGTATATGTTCCTCTACAGAGGAGAAATATCTCAGTTTTGCAGGGACACTGCCTAATCAGATCCACATCACTCTTTTCTGGCCTGTACATCACAACTTATGGTGGCCCACCCATGGTGGACTGGTATGCACTCAAAGAATACTCCATGTTAGTCCAGGAAAAGATGTGACTGCAGGCTCCAGGCACTTGGTGATTAAGTGACGTCCACTACTGCCTTGTGTCACCTATAAAAGTTTTAAGAAAACAATTTTGTTCACCTCCACAATGGTGCAATTAATCCTTTCTAGTGCTTGTCATATAAAAGACATAAAACATGAAGAACTCTGTAAGACAAACAGCAGCAGTACCTTTAGGTGGGCAGGATCAGTAGGTCCCTTCACTGTCTCTCTCTGCAGCATTGCAATGGTTGGTCGGTTGTACACTCTATCTACAAGCTCAGGAACGGTGTCCAGGTGAGTGGCAATATCAAACTCCTGAACTGTACATAAAAAAAAAAAAATTAGGAATAAACTCCCATGGACTCCTTTGATAAGCAAACCTTCCAAACATGTTGCTACAGTCAGCAACAGGAGCCTCAGCAACACAGCTCCTGCAGAAGTGATGTCTAAGCTAGTAACCAAAAGGGATTTCTAGAGCACCTGAATTGTTATTCCTGGGGGGAAAAAAAAAGTGTCTTTCTTTTATGACAGTCCACATCAACACGTGACAGAACAAGTTCTGTCAGCCGGTTCAAGCCTCACCTTCCCGCTCCGTGTCCACGAAGAAGAGATGCCGGCCCGGGCCGCTCCCCGCCGCGTCCAGCAGGTGGAGCTCTGCCTTCAAGCGCTCGATTTTCTGCGGGAAGTCCAAGCGTGGCCAAATTCGGAGCGAGTAAAATCAAATATCCCCCGAGGACATTTCTATCTGTTCCTCGAGGTTACACATAGCTGAACTCCTTCCTTTTTTCATCTCTGAAAACACATCTAGTCTATATTTATGACATGTCTTCACAACCTTTCCAGACAGAGGGCCACAGTGATGCCTGCTGTTACCCAGACAAAGTGCACACATCCACCTGCAAAACTGAGTTCTCTGTATGGCAAAGATTGCCATGGAACCACCAGCAAAAGAACGAAGGAAAGTTTAAAGCTGGCTGTGACTTTTTATCTGCAGTGATGATTCGGCTATGTGAATCAACATCAGAGCATACATCTTCAGAAGAGGATCGTATTTCTGTGGATTGCCTGCCTACCATATTCCAACAACCCACTCCAGATTATTCTCCTCAACTGGGAGACCTTCTCACACTCTCTAACTCCCTGACAGGAGAGTGTAGCCAGAGGGCAGCCAGTCACTTCTCTCAAGTAACAAGTGTTTTCCCCTGTACTCGGCACTGGTTGGGCCACACCTTGAGTGCTGTGTCCAGTTCTGGGCCCCTCAGTTTAGGAAGGAAGTTGAGATGCTCGAATGTGTCCAGAGAAGGGCAACAAGGCTGGTGAAGAGGCTGGAACACAAACCCTATGAAGAATGGCTGAGGGAGCTGGGGTTGTTTAGCCTGGAAAAAAGGAGGCTCAGGAGAAGCCTGATCACTCTCTACAACTCCCTGAAAGGAGGTTGTAGCCAGGTGGGGGTCGGGCTCTTCTCCCAGGCAACCACCGACAGAACGAGAGGATACAGTATTAAGCTGCACCAGGGAAAGTTTAGGCTGGACACTAGGAAAAAATTCTCTGGGCACTGGAATGAGGTGCCAAGGGAGGTGGGGGAGTCACCATCCCTGGAGGTGTTTAAAAAAATACTGGATGTGAGGCTCAGTGCCATGGTCTGGTTGACAAGGCGGTGTTAGATTATAAGTTGAACTTGATGATCTTAAACGTCTTTTCCAACCTAGTTAATTTTGTGATTCTGTGACAGGACAAGAGGACACAGCCTCAAACTATGCTGGGGGAGGTTCAGGTTCGGTATTAGGTAAAATTTCTGCCCTGAAAGGGTAGTCAAGCATTGGAGCAGGCTGCCCAGAGAAATGGTGGAATCACCATCCCTGGAAGTGTTCAAAAGGCACGTGGCTGTGGCACCTGGGAACACACGGGGTAGTTAGTGGTGACCACGGTGGGATGGCTGGGTGAACAGCTGGACTTCATAATCTGAGAGTGCTCTTCCAACCTTAGTGATTTCATGATTTCTCTATACACATGCTAAGCAGAAATACATGTTTAATGTCTTGAAATTTACATAAAAATCACTGCATTTTATAACAATGCACAGTGTAATTTTTGATAATCATCACACCTTTAGGTTCTATATCCAGCACTCCACTGACATTTCCATTGTCCTTTCCAGCATCGTACAAATCAGATTTCACTGAACGAACACAACAGCCAGCAGCAACAATAAGAACAACACAGTAAAATAACAATTCTGAGCAAAGTAGAAAACACTAAAAATGTGTTATTACCTTGGCTTCTGCAACTCTTTTCATTTCTACATATTTAATATCCTGTGTCCTCATCAATTTCACCTGCTCCGGGGTCACTTCATCCTTTGGCTGCTTTATTACGTGGACTCCATCCTACAACCAGATGAACACAGCACTTATAGACAGCCCATCCCACCTGGAGAGCACTGTGGGGCCTGCTAAAAGCAGAAGAACTTTGTTCCTTGTCCCTCATTTCCTTCAAAGCCTTCTACAGGCACCAAACCAATCTTGCTCATTTACCTAAAAACTCAGAAACTTAAATAAAAACAAAGTAGGGGGAAAAAAATGTTACTTAAAACAACAAAGTGTAATCCTGCTTGAAGGCAATGGACGTTCTCACCTTGACCTCTGCACGTATCATTTTGAAGTAGAACTCATCGGGGTTCTTGTCCAGAGCTTTCTTCTGCAGCGCCCTGAGAGCATTCTGCTTCTTGTGGTAGTCACTGGGGAGGATAAAACCAACAATCACGAGTCGTTCAGCAGCTTCTCCCTGTTCACCCCTACTGAGGTGCTGAGTCTTTCCCAGCGATGCTCAGCGCTCGAAGACAGGCCAGGGAAACCCTATGGACGCGGGGAGACCCACCCAGCGCTGACCGCCCCTCGCGGCCACACTCACTGGGCGCGGAGCCGGTAGTCCTTCTTCTTCTCCAGCAAGCCCAGCTTCGTCCGGGCGGCGGGCTACGGGAGAGACGGGGCGCGTGAGCGGGAGAGAGTGCGGGGAGGGAGAGCGGAGGGCCCCGCGAGGGGCCGGGGCCGGGGCCGGGGCCGGAGCCGGG
>VZTA01019652.1:245981-287310 GCA_013398855.1 Mohoua ochrocephala
CGGGCAGGGCCGCGGGAGCTGGGCCGGGGGTGGGAACCGCCGCCCGCTGTGGCCCCGCAGCCCTGGGCGGGTCGGGCGGTGGCGGGGGTGCCCTGGGGGGCCGAAGGGAAGGCACCGTGTCCCCAGTGCCGTCTGGGGTCGAGGCATCCCCCGGGACCCTGCTGGGGTCACGATGGCGGGGGTACTGGGACGTCGCTTGTCGGAGAGCTCTGCTCCGGCAGCACGGCGCACACCGCTTTTCAGGAGGAGAAAACCATAGTCTTTGGGCCGTGCCCCTTTTCCAGACTGTGAAGTTGAGAGTTTGAGCAGTGTTTTATGAAGAGAGTGCTGAGACTTTACCCAAGCAACAGACCCGGGAGTAAACTATAACCAAATGCTCAAATGTAGCCCAGGAAAATTTTCAACACATCGGGAGTGATTGCTGTTTTTCCAGAGAATCCCAGGGTCGCTATGGGAAAAGGCTCTAAGCCTTGCTTTGTGCGTGCGTGTAAGACAAAGACTCGGAAGTCACAGTTTGGATCTCACAATAAAAAATAGCTCAAGATCTTTGCAAATTTTTTTTTCCCTCAACACAGTTATGTTTCAGATTTTATTTTCTTACAGGTAACTTTTTACTGTTTTCTTTATCCGTTTCCAGTTCTGTACCTGTGGTTATGTTAACCACTGACACTTTCATGAGAACTCATGGAGATGTTGGATACACTTTCCAGTTAGCCTGGGTGAAGCATGGTGGTAGGAATTTCTCTCCACAGACTTGGAACACAGACGGACGGCATGTGCCGGGGTTACATATCTTCACAGGGCAGTATTTGATATTGAGGTCTCTTTACTTAAATCCGAACTTGCTATGTTCAGTGTTTCCCAATTTTGAAAACGATAAAGGAATCTTTCCAGAGTAGAAAACCTATTCCTAGGAGCAGAGGGAAGGACGAAGCTCTGGTGAATGCAGCATCCTAGTGGCAGCGCAGGCCTCTAGGGAAGAGTGTAGGGACATTCCTTTTACTTTTCTGACTCCTCTACCAAGCATTAGAAGTCTGTGGCTTCCCTAGCCGCCCAGGTGTTGAAACTGCCTTATTTCCCTAATTTGCTTTGTCAATATGGGGTTTAACTTCATGATAGGCAAGACAGCAGGAAAGAGGAAGTCTGACATTTCTCCTGTCTTATTTTTGTGCCATCCTCTTTCCTTTTCCTAACACGGAGACTGTATTGTTCCCTTGCTTTTCTTGCTGACCACTTCCTTTGAGGCATAGAATTGTCAGCAGTAGTTTCATTCTTACCCAGCTTGGTCTGTAATTTTGTACACTTTTAAAAATGGTGGCATAGCACAGGAGACAAAAATATAGGTGATATGGTTAGTTGTGGGCACTAATTATAGTAGATGTTCTACAGCAAAAGGTACGTTTTGGAATATGAACTCCATAAACCTTTGCATAGGGAGTGGTGGGACACACTGAAGGCAGGGCAGTGTTTAGAAACAGCCAGAATTCCCTAGCAGGAGGCCCTGTGAACTGTTCCATGATCTCAGCCTGTGGAGCATCCCTGTCTCTCTGTGTTGGATTTTTTGGGATGCCTCTTTGGGTAAAATCTGTCCTTTTCCCCTGCCTGCAGAACATCATCTGAAGAGCTGAGCGGTGAGTAGAGTGCTGAAGATCACTGTGGTTCCCCAGTCTTTGGGAGGACAGTAGGTCACTGCTGTTTCTGCAGCACGTCTGCCCTCGGCTCAGCTCCTGGTTTGCAGTGTGGTTCCTTCTAGAGCAGGTGCTGGAGCAGCCATGCTGTCCAAGAACACAGCTGGCAGCAGCATAGCTCAGCTTTCCCAGGTCCTCCTGGGGAGGAAAAGCAGGAGTCTCTTTCCTGGCTGGTGTCATCATGGTGTCCCTGATGACACATGGTTTTTTGTCTATAGTGCGCCTTGTATGACCGTAGGCAGTATTCACTGGTTGTCAATTGATTTCTGAGGGGTATGAGTTCAGCCATGTTCTTTTCTGGTTTTGGACATAGCAGCTTCAAGACTGAGGTGAACCCTTTACTGGTGGAGCCAGAAGAAACTTCCCTGCAGGCAGGTTACCAAAATTCCCAGTGCACCAACTTTGGAAGCACTGGGTTCTGTTCCCAGCCAGGACTTGCTTGCTCTATTGCTTGCCTGATGAGGTAAGGTGCTTTCTGCTGTTTTCCTAATTGCAGCTGAGTTGGCGCTGTTACGTGGCTGGCTGGTGTTTGAAATGCCAGCAGAAAGATGGAAAAAAATTGGCTACTCTCAGTGCTCAAAGTGTTACCAATGCCCTCTCCCTTAAAAAGGACTTTTATGGTAATTGCAGCACTGATGCACAAGATTTTCTTGGTGGTCCACCAGGATACTCATTGACGTCTGCAGGATTTTTGCTGCCTGTAGCTTGCATGAGGCTGTGCTTGAAGAGCCGCAGTTGCAGCAGTAACCTCAGGAGAGAGACAGAAGTTAAACCTTGTTGCTCTGCTTCACCTTTTGTGTGATAAAGAAGGTACCCAGAAAACTGGGGTGTGGCTGCTCTGAATAAAAACCAAACCTCTTACCTGGACAAACAGCTCCATAATTCCTTTTAATTGCTCAAGTAAGAAATCATTTCTCCTCTGGTGTTCAGTATCCCTGGTTGGCATGGGCTGTTCTCGGATTGCCTGTGCCCACCACAGTGCCCCGGTGCACTGACAGGAAGGTGCTGCCAATGATGTTTGCAGTTTTGCTCAGAGTGCGAGTGGCTACGCCTCATTCCTTGGGGGACTTTGACTGCTTCTGCTGAAATAGGTGCAATTTCTATGGCCAGACTGGACAAATTCAGAGAGAACTTTATAGTGTTTTGCCTTGGTGATGTCATCAAAATAAATTTGAGCATTTTACTCCGGTGGGTTTTTTTTTCAAAAGGAGGGGATAGCTATAATCCTAGATACCAGCTGTATCTAGGAAAGGGAGAAGACCGGTTGTTAGGGGGCAGAGAAGCTTTACCAGTAATATTTAATCTTCAGATTACTACTAGCAAGAGCTTTAGGGTCACTTTTAGAGTGAGCGTGAGGGCTGGGAGGTTGCGGGCAGAAGGGCCAAACTGCAGAGGCTCTGTTAGTTTCGTGGCTGCTCTCTGGGAAGCTGCTGCCGTGGTCACCGTCCTGCAGCCACTCGCCAGCAAGGAGGGGGCATTTCCCACAAAGGCTGGGGTGTGTTTACTGGGCTCTGTCTGCTCTGAAGTGGGGAAAGGAAAATACTTCGTTCTGTGGAGATGCAGTTGCTGAGAAAAGTCCTTGGTCTTTGTTTCTTCCCTTCCTTCCGTTTTGCTCTGGTTTTACCAGGTGTAAAATACAATTGTCAGCAGTTTACATGGAGGGGGAGTGTCAGTTTTCCTGTTGAAGAAAATATCAAGGGTCTGATTGTGAAAGGAAAGGGGAAATTGAAGAATGCCACATGGCTTCCACCTTCCTGTATTTCACCCCAGCAGAACTGCCTCTGCTGAGTGGCCACTTTGTGTCTGTTGATACTTGCTAAATGGAGAACGATTTTAACAAATTATTCTGCCCTTACTCACAGGGGCCCATCAAGAGGATAATATTACTCTGGGAGGAATCAGAAGGGCATGTCCATTAGGGCTAAATTAATAGTTAATCAAGAGTTATTTAGAAATGTCTTAACACAGAATCCAAAGAGCAATGGAATAAAAATCCCGAAATTTACATTCTTGTTCTTAGTGTAGTCTCGCTTTGACTTGATTTGGCCTGTGGCCATCTGATTGTCAATATTAATACATATAATTTTTTATTTGCCTCTGAATATGTTACTGTAGATCGTCCCACACTTGCAAACTGCTGAGTTCTTTTATGTGACGTATTTTGAACTTCTCAAATACAAAAAGAAAATTATTAAATCAGCAGCATAGATAGATATTAATTCTGGACCCTTCCGATTGGTATCATGGCTGGAACAACCGTTTGTTGATGTTTCTGGCCAATCTGCCCAGTGCCAGTTCTGCTCAGGAATATAAATTATCTTCCAGCACCAATGTGGTGCTGATGGCAAGGACATGATCTTGACTGCTTCCTAACTTAGCTTTGAACATCTGATCTGTGAAGAATGAGGAATGTGCTGCATCTAACCTGGAGCTGTTGGCAGCCACCAATGTCATTAATCCAGTGAGTGGAGAAGCCAGCACAGGTGACTGGACAGCTGGAGCTGTTTTCTCTACACAGGAGGGGCAAAGAGACCTCTGAATAGCTCAAGGAAATGCTTGGTGTTGTTGGAACAGTCAGAGATCTGCTTCCCTAGTGCTTCCTTCAGCACATGTTACACTTGACCCTGCCAGCGCTACACGCCAATAGGAGTCAAGTCATTGTCCCCAGTGGCAGATTAAACTGCTTGGCCATTGTTAAGAGACCAAGATTTTCCTCTCTCACCCTGTTTAAATGACTGCTTGGATGTGCAGCCAAAGTAAATAAGAGCTAATAAAAGTTAGAGATAACACATGCAGACTAGTTGTTATGGACTAACTGTAGCACAAAGATGCACAAGTTTTGCTGGCAGCTTTTCTGCTTAAATTTTGAAGCTCAATTGCCTGAAAAAGAGTTGGTATGGATCAAGTATAACTTCCTTTCTATTGCAATAGGGGAACGATAGCTGTATTTATATGTATCTTCAGAATAAGGAAGGCATCTGTTAGGCTGCTGAGGATCTAGTGCCTGCCTTGCAGGGTATAGCGCACTAGCCCCAGGTGAGCACCTGAAAGCTGCAAGTGCTGTGGCAGTCCATGCAGCTTCGGAATACTCTTCTGTATTTCCCCACAGTCACTTTCCTTGTTGGCAATAAATGCATTTTCAATGTACTTTTTCAGTGACTCAGCACGCAGCCTGTGAGGGCCACTGCCCTAAGGTAACATTGAGATCCGTAGTCTGCTAGAGGTTGGAAGGATAGGAGATATCTTTGTGGCTCTTGGAAGTGCCCCAGCTTACAGTAAAGGGAAAAATGAGATTGGGAGAGTATCACTGTGGAGTGACAGGGGTGGGATTGCCCCTGTATTCCTGTGATGCAGTGCTGTTGGACACCTGAGTTACAGATGGTGCTGCAGTGAAGAGCTGGAGAGGTCTGTAATTGTCTGGGAACAAAGCTGGTTTAAGTGCCTATATGTTACCAGCACACATACTCACCGTGTGTCTGGAGAGGGCTGACCTACTGAAGTCCTTCTACAGTGGCTTTCTTTGCTTTTCCCTTCCTGAGGCCTTTGGCTCTGGAGGGACAGTGTGGTCTTGCACCCTGTCCTTCAGCCCCTTCTGCAGTGGAATGGTCTGTGGTGACCAAAAGGTTAGAGAGAGCTGAGGGCTGAGAGTGTGATATGGCATTAAAGGATTAATGGCTACTGAGCAAAAATTACCATAAATTATGCAGGCTAAGTCCAGATCTAGGAACAGTTTTACTTCTTTCATTCCAAGCCAGTCATGGCTCATGCTGACAGCACACCTGGAAATGAGGTAACTGAGTAATCTGCCTGCATTGTTCAGATCTGCTGGGGCTTGGGCACAGACGTAGCATGTGTTTTCCCTGCTCCTGGGCAACCTTTGTTCTCCTGCAGCCAGGAAGTCTCACTGATGGGATAAGACAGGGTGCTTCTATTCCTTTCTTGAGGACGACGCTGTTAATCCACCTGTGGTGTGACTTCCCTGAGAAATTCCCTTTCCAGATGCGAAGATCTCACTGTTACTGCAGTATGAGGTGGAAACACTTCCAGTGCTGCCTGAACATGTTATTTAGGTCAGTTGCAAGGAAGATGGCAACGTGAATCAGAGGAGTTGGAAGAGGAAGAAAGTCATTAGACAGCACCTTGACAGCCCCTGCCAATGCTGGGATTTTCTCTGCCAATGCGGAAGCCCGGCTGGAGCACACATTCGTTGTCTTGTGCTTTTGGTACGGTCCTGTGGCTGGGAGCTGGACTGGCAATGAACAAGTGGGCTGCAAAGACAGACCTTGCCTTTGCCGCTCCGTATCAGCGCCTAGATCCTGGTGAGTGTATGAACTAATCCCTGAAAGAGAGAGAACAAGGTCTCCTCCTTATCTCTCTGGAAAACAAGATATATCCGGAAAACAGTTACATAAACTTGACTGCATCCAGTTTGGGTGAATGAGCCTCCAGAAGATGGTTTTACAGAGGCATAGTCATCATGTTGTTGTTGTTGTAACATTGACGTGAGCAGCTCGGGGGATGTTGCCACCCCAGCAATCGGCGTGTGGTGCCCAGTGCACTACAGCAGCTCCGAGGGGCCCTGCGGATGCGCGGGGAATGCAGCAGAGCCAATGGCCTGAGTGTGCTGGGCCAGCCTTAGGCTGGAGGGCTGTCAGTGATGGTGGGAAACCCCTGAAAATATCCCATTGGGCAGGGCTCTGCGAGACGCTCCGTTTCCCTTCCCAAAGGAAGTAGCCTGAATTTACCCGGTGCTCTGCAGAGACCTGTAGGCTAAAACAAATTATTTTTACACAGTAGAAAACATTGAGACCAACCTTAACTGATGAAGCAATTTGCCAGCTTTTAGCCTCAAGGTCCCTAGTCCCTCAGGGCTTTCCAGCGTAATTGCTTGGGTCGGTTTCCCAGAAAGATTCTCTTGGATACGTGCTGTTGGCAATACTCTGGCTCATTACTAGCTGTTTTATTTTTCCAAGAGCCAGCTCTTGTTAGCTTCGTTCTCACAGTATTGTTTTCTTTCTAGAAGAAGCTTTTGCTGGCTCTCCTAAACTATCGCATGGGAATTGCTTACTAGCTTAGATTTTTTTTGTTTGTTTTGACCCAAAGCTGTGCTTTGCTCCCCTCTGTAACACTGCCAACATAATTTCCAGTCTCTTTTAAGCATATGTTTTGCAATAATATCTAAAGTCTTGGCTCTGCCTTACAGAGAGATTAGTATCTTCTAACGAAGGAATTGAGAAGCAAATAGTGAGAACAAAAGCAATATCTTGAGAGCCTGTAAGACTATCCTGACCTTTCCCAAAGGCCTCAGCCTGGCCCTCAGTGTTTAGCAGATGGCAGGAATCAGGGTGGACTTTGATTTGCAGAGGCCTCTGCCTCGCCGCTGTGTTTGCGGGAAATGTGCTCAGCACATTGTGGCCATCTGGGCTTGACTGTACTATTCTGATAATCCCTAGGGAGCCTTCTCCAGCAAAGCTCATCCCTGATGGAAGTCCTCTTTGGCTGACCTTGTAGAAGGCTAGTAATAGCAGTGTGGATTTTTGAGATTTGACAGCAGCATTCCTCATAGGAAGAAAATGGGTTTGGGAAATGCTTTGTCCTGGCCGGGAAGGAAGGTGCCACTCACCAGGTATCCACTTGGGCACACAGCTGGAATTACACAAGACAGTGAGGAGTTCAGCGTTAACGTTTCCTAAACTTCAGGAGGAAGTGTTAGAGGAATGCAAAGGCCATCGGAAAACCAACTGGAAAATTGGCTTGCTTTAGATGGGAGAACCAGATGTGGGGGGATTGAACCTGGAGCCGAGAGTCTCAAAATTGCAAGGGAGCTGAGTAACTGGCCACTCACAGGGAGGCAAGAGTCGGATGAGAGGGTCCTGACAGGAGCTGGAATCTTCATCTGGATCTAAATGAAGGTCTGCTCTTCAGAAGAACTGAGCTGGCCTGAAATCAAAAGAATGATTGGGTGCTCAGCATCCCTGGAACTGAGAGGTCAAAATACGGGCTGCCAAATTCAAGAGACAAGGTAAGAACAAAACCAAACCCTCTCCCGAGCTGTGTTCTGAGGCTGGAACTGCTCTGCCTCAGATATTTAGCATTTCAGGTGTGGGAGGGTGTATTGCAGCTTGAGTGGCCAGTCCCATGGGCTATGCTGTCCTCAGGGAGCAGGATGTCTGCATTGCACTGTGCATCTCGCAGTGTGTGTCTGCAGACTCGTGTTCGTTTCTAAATCACACACTCTGTGCTTATGACCCACTCACGATGGGCTGTTGGACCTGTGGCACCCATTTCTATTCTGCTCCCTCCTGCCTGTCCCCGGCCATCCATAGTGACAAGTCTCAACCCTTTTCTCGGCCTTTTGACTCCTCAGCTGTGCAGTGTGTGGAGCTCGCTCCAGGCCGCTTGTGAATCAGACTCCCGGGAGAGTTTGTGTGATGGTACCACAGAGGCTCCTCTCCATGTCTGTCCCATTGCAGTTTGTCCCTGTGTTGCCCGGGCAAAAGGGGCTCTCCTGCCTCTCGCGCCATGCCGGCTCTGCCGGCCAGCCCTCATCAGCCACACTCTTGAGAAATCTTAGTGGAGATGTCGACCTGGCAGATGGAGGCTGTTACCTCATTCTACAAAAATGCTTTGTTATTGAGAAAATGGAAACTGTCTGAGGTTTGGGAGCTGAACAGAGTCATTGGTGTCTGTTTTAACCGCAGTTTGGTGGTGACTGCTTAAAAGTTCCCCTCTCTGAGCATTCCCTTTTCCTACACCCATAATCTTCAAGCCATTGGAGAGCTGCGATGACTTAACTCATTAGCTGAGCAAATGTTGAATGCTGTTACATGCTCCGCAGAAACTTCACTAAAACGTAGCATCTTCCAGCAAAACAAAAATGATGAGCCAAGAAATAACCCTTCACAAGCTGTTGGCCAGAGAAGTGATCCCTGTGGATACTAAGCCAAATTCAACCCTTTTTACAGTTTCAGCTGTGCCTCTTGTTTACTTGACTTTGAAAAGCTCTATGAAGATTATGCAGGAACTTCTTGGAGAGAAAAGACATGCTTTGAGACTTAGGTCTTGTAATTCTTAAACACAGGTATCTGAACCCCAGTCCTGAAGAGAAATTTCTTTTCATCAATTTTTAAAAGCAGGTTTCAGCATTGTGGATTTGAGAGCATAGGAGAAAGACTAAAAATAGGGATGGAAATGTTTGCAAGCTGGTTTTCATATTGCTGTGAATAATGACTTGGGTTAGTCCAGAAGAGCATTACCTAAACACAGGCCTTGTTTTACTTAAGAGATATTTGTGAAACTGGCATCTGATACCTCTTTTTGAGAACCTTCCATAAGCATTAATCACCAGTACCCTAAGAGAACCAAGAGCAGCATCTTTTTGGAAATAAAATGAACACTTTATTTATGTTTTTTTAAACTAATTAATCTTGGCAGGCCAAATGAATGTCTTCCAGCTGCTACAGATGGTTTTCACATGACTAAATATTTTGGTGTGTAGAAAAATCTAGAAGAGTGGAACCACAAGATATTCAGTATTTAATTATTACCCTGGAATGTAAATATGACCTTGATATTTGAAATTTGTTTGCCCAAATTTCGAGTGTTCTCTTAGAAATCCATCGAATAATACAGTTCTGATCTTGTTATCTGTGAAGCAGAGTGACTACTCAGCATCTTCTCCAAATTTATTTAAATATCAGAGTGAGTTTTAGTAACAGGAATTTGCTTAACTGGAGAAATAATCCCAGCTGCTTGAGGCAGAACCCGGGATCAAGGTTTGAGAGGTAACGCAGTTCTGCTCTAGATCCCTGCTTTCAGGCTTACAGTGTAACCATAAAAATCCTTTCTAGGCTCAGCTCTGCCTCCTAATGTCTTAAGGAGGTTTTTTAATATAAAACACAAATTGTAAAAACAATCAGCAGTTGATTTTCAGCCTGTATCTTAGCCGTTTAGAACTAATTCTGGCCATGTGTTGTTCCTGTAGCTGTAAAGCAACCTTATTTCTTGAATGATCCAAGCCCACAAGATTTCCTTCATGTGAGTGTTGTCAGAGGTAATTTCTGTTGTGGTTCAGGTCTGTGTGGCTGCAGATCATACACAACCAGCATGTACACTCAGACTTCTTGTAAAAATGTCTTTTTGTAGTTCTTCTAATGACACAAAAGCAAGGGAATCATAAAATATGTATCTGAAAGGCCTAACCTTCAGCATGGTTGAAGAGAAAAATTCCTCTCTGAGGTCCACACCTGGATATTGCTCAGGATGGGAATACAACAAAAAAAGAATAGCAACAAAAAACATGGGTCCTAAGCTGTCCCTGAGCACAAGGACCGCTTTTGTCAGCATCATGAGCCCCAGTACCAGCTTAAACTCCTGACTTCTGCCAGGCTTTTGACCTCACCTTGGAATTCCACTACCCTCCTTTAAGGGAAGCATGGCTTTTTCCTTTTTTAAAAACTAGCCCATTTTGAACTGGTGCATAACTTCCTGGTGCTGTCCTATTCCAGTTCTGCCTGCCAGCTCAGCCTGCTCGCTGCTAAGCCCCGAAGTTTAAATAGCAAGAGCAGCTAGCAGAGGCACGGTGTTGGTTGGGAGATCCTGTGTCTGAATTAGCTGTGCTTTGTAACAGTGCAGCTCTGTGTCTGTCTGTTACAGGGTTGGAAGGGACCTTAAAGACCATGTCCCTCCCTTCCTTCTCCTCCCCTTTTCTCTGGCATCTCACAGAGTTAGGGTTGTGCAATCTATAGATGCAGGTCTGTAACACATGTTAGTAGGTGTCACAGTTTCCACTGACGGGGATATGTGCTGCATCTCGGAAGGAGAAGAAAGATGGAACTTGGATCTTGGTTCCATTTTTAGTTCTACAGGCCTCGCCTTGTGCCAGAACCCTCTGAGGTGCAAATCCCAGGAGGGAGATAGCATTACTCCCTGACCTGCAGGTATTGCAAGGGTAAATAATGTTTTTGCTGCTGACAGCTGTTAGGGAATTGAGAAAGCCACAATCCAATGAAAGGTGTGGGATGTCAGCTCTGTAGAAACTGAGGACTTTTGCGTTAATAATCTCGCACTGGATCATCACATATGTTTGTCTTACTGGCAGTAGAGAGTCAGGGAGCTAAACTGCTTCCCGGGTAAATCTTTAGTTTGTGTCCTTAAATTTGGATTATTTATTTTCATCTGCCTCTTTCCTTGACACATGGACATTTTCAAAAAGAAAAGTCAGCATTAAATCTAAAGGCATTTCAGTGGCTCCTTTTAACTCAGTGAACAGTTCACATCAAGAAAATTGCTGTGTGCCTAACTCAGAACATTCTGGAATATAGAGACTATAGTGGTACTCACCAAGAGTCATTAAAAGCAAAAAGTGCACAGCATGTTGCATGTACCTCAGCCAAGAGAAGTTTTATTTCGACTATTTCTCAACCCTATGCAAACACCGTATAACTCACAGAAAGATTAAATCTGGCCCAATGTGCATGTGTAGAAGTCTTGGATGTGTTGCTTTTGGAGAGCCCAGAGCTGAGTGTGGGAAATCATAGCTGCATGTCAGGTTGGTGAAGGTGCACAGATTGTGTTGTGCTTCGTGCTGTGTGAAACAGCAGCAACTACAGGATGATGAAATAATGCTTTCAGGTCCCTGATAGCTTTGAGTTTTAATTTTAGAAGAAGATGTAGAGCAGAACTTTAAAAAGAATGGAAGAGGGCAATGCAGAGACCTTGAATAAGGGGGCCCCGAGTAGATCACACTGTTTGAGCCACGCTGACCCTTTCAAGTGACAATCCAGAGTTCTGCTGCTCACCTTGTTAGCACCTGACTTGGTAAGTCAGGCTAATAATGATGTTCATGAGTTTTTCACTTTATGTTAGGAGTTTTGCTTATTCTCTTTTGTTTTTTTCTGTCATCACGACATTGAGCAACAGAAGGGCTTTGGAAGTGAAATATGTCTACACGAAACTGGAATTATGTCTCTTGTGAAAATTTAGAGTAACTTTTATTGCAAGTGTCCGATTTCTAGTCACAAGTAATGACATTTAAACCCCTGTAGGAAATACAATCCCTGTGCTGATGTCACCCCTGGTTTATGATGTGACTGCTTTTGTTCCTGGACAAGCACTTGAGTGTTTGCTAGTGAAGCGATGATTTACTTGTGAGAGTCTCTGGCTGGTGGCACCTGCTGTAGCTGACCGTGAGGTGGGGGGCTAGAGGAGCACCCTGGCACAGCTGGGTTCACGCTGCTCCATCGCTTTCAGCAATGCAAGGTAACAGAATTGGGCTGAGCTTTTATTTCCGGGGTTTGCCAGTTCGGGACAAATAGCTTGTAAATGGAGCACTTTTGTTCTGATCGGTTCGAGAACAGAGGGAGGGTTGTTGGCATCGGTGGTGTCTCCTTGCAGTGATGCTCCTGATCCTCGGGCTGCCTGAGCGTGTGAACAGCTTTGGGAACTTTTTCCCGCTAGTCAGAGTGCAGGTTGCTGCTGCTTCCGTCAGCATGAATGAGTGTGGAGCACCTTCCCTGCAGCAGAGAAAAGAGGCATTGCTTCACATCTGCTGCTTCAAGGGCTGAGACAGCAGGTCGTCTTGGTCTTTAGCTGAAAGTTGCTGAGAGAGGAGCCTCTGTTAGTGAAAATTCTGGTCTTTCTGATCTTTTTTAACCTGTGAGAGATGTGTTTCATGTAGGGTTCCTTGTAAATCTCAGGTTGGAATGAGAGAATGAGGTTCTGTAAAGGAACCGCAGACCGGAATCAGGGACTCTTGATATTGTTACTTTTTTTTCTGTTCATGTGGGATTTTTTTTCTGTGAAGAAACAACTTTTCATTTCTTTCTGAGTTTGTAGGCACAGTCAGTCCACGTGTTTACTGAGCTGCCTGCCAGCAGCAGCTCCAGTTCTGAGATAGACATGTCCAGTGGGCAGGGGCATGGGGTTGGAAACTCCATGTGTAGCTGTGTGATAGAAAGGCATTCATACATTTTGTGAGCATTTGTGTCCCTTAAAATAGCTGTTTCCACATAGTCTTTTGGATGTGGCACAGTTTTCCCTTTCGTGGGTGCCACCAAAGACTATCTCTGCACAGCAGAAACAGGAGCGCATCTTGCATCTTGCAAATTTCTATTTAGTACTTGCAAGGAGTTATTTTGTAGAGATTTTATGTGAAATATGTGACAGTTGCAACTGATGGCTTCTATTATTTAAATTTTGCAGTACTAATGAGTAATTTTTAAAGGTGTCAGTGAGACTGGTTTGAAGATAACCAGCTCTGGATCATGAAAGTTAAGACACCTGCTGACCAGATGACCTGGCAGAGAAGTCTTCAGCCACAGAAGGGAACTTGTTTCACTTCTACGCTGGCAAGGCAGTGACTAGAAGCTGTTCTCTTTCCCTCTCAGCGATCCCATCTGTCCCCGTTCTGCACTTTCCTCGGCTGTGCTGCCCTTGAGAGCACTGCCTTGTTTCGGGAGGGTTGCAGCTGGCACACACAGCATCTCCCGGGCAACAAATGATCCTAGTTTTTGTTTCGGAGAACTGTCAAGCCGTTCCCGGGGTGGTAACATGAGACAATTTGTCTTTGCCAGGATTCAGTCCTCCCCCAGATTTAGAAGCTGCTCGCATGCTTCGTGCTGCAGGGCTGGCATTGCCTTTGCTTGCGAGGGACGCTAGCAGCTGTAAAAAGCGCTTTATAGGGAGACTGTCCGTATTCCTTGGGCAAAGAGCCAGCGCAGGTGGAGAGGCCCTCAGTGATGGGACTGTGGGAGAGAGGGTGTGCACAAGTGTCACTGCAGCATCTCCCGTCACCTTCCTGGCTTTCTCTTCCCTCTGCAGATTTCAGAGAGCCGCAAAAGGCACAAAACTGCCAGGGCTCGGATGCATGTTACCTCTCTCCATCAACAGATCTGCTTATATGCAAGAAACCAACTGCAAATACTTGTGTTTGAGAGACAAAGAATCAAATCGGAAGAGGGAGTATTTTGACCAAATTTGGTGAAAAAATTCACTTTGCCCTTTAAGTAATAGGCATGCATTAAATAAAGCATGTCTGGGATATGTGTCTTTTCCTGCTACTGGAAGTCAAAGTTGCTTTGTTTATTGAAAAGAAACATGAAGCTGAGCAGAGCTTTAATCAGCAAAAGAGCTTTCAGGCTTGCTGGGGAGACAGGGAGTGGGGGACTGGGCTCAAATTGTACAGGTTGGTTTTCGGCACATGAGCACAAAACACGTTCACTAGGGCTGCATCCGATGCTTGAGGCAGTCCCTTGATTGCCTTTTTGGGCAAAACAGAGGTATAATCTCATAAGTATCTTTTTTTAAGGACTGTAAAAAGCTTTGGAAACACGAACTTAAATTATGTATCGACTCAGAAAAAAGAATGGCTTCATCCTCAATTTAGAAAGCAGCTGCCTCTAAGGGAAGGAAAAGTGCAAACTACAGCGTAAGGATTCAGTTGTGAGAGAATTTCAGGGAAATAGAGCGGAATTACATTATTTTGCAGTAATAGCTACGCTGAGATACACAGGCCCCAAGAACTGGCAGCTAGAGCAGTCAGATTATTTTTCCTGCATATAGGCTGTGATGTCCGTTTGAGTTGCAAGATTCTTGTGTGCTGAGCTGATCCAAGATGAAGGTACATTGGCCTCAGTGTGCAGTTAGTCATTTCCTGTCACGCTATCATGTTTGAATTCTGTTGTACTGCATATGACCTTTATTTTGTGGGGCAAAGAGATTTTGAAAACACTATTGCCAGGAGTCCTTGGATTGTTAAGTTGGATAAGCAGTGAGGCATTTATATGGCTGTGGGTTACATGGGCATAAACCGTTTCAGTCCAAAATTAAACTTTTAGTGCTAGGTTGTAACATGCTCACAACATGCTTATTGAGAGTAATTGCACACCTGTTCCTTGCTCTTTTTTAAGAACTGACAGGAGCAGTCCTTTCCCTGGACTGCAGCTCTTACTCCTCTGATCACATTGAAGCTCCTGTGATAAGTCACATTCCCTGAAAACTTGGCTTCAGCATCTTTCTTCCTCTTATGGCCACCGTGACCATGCGTGCAGCTGCTGCCCTCAGCCAGTCCCCTGCCTCAGTGGTAGCTGTACCTGGCTGCCAGCATCCCCTGCTTGTCACTGGCATGTGGCAGGAAAGGTACCTGTCACGTGGAGTTTCGGCCAGGCTGTCTCTATTTTCTCTGAAGCCTCCTCAGAAACAAGCCAGAATCTCTCCTGGCATGTTTTTTAAGCCACGGGTTTCTGAACTGCGTGACAGAAGGGTCTGTGTTGAGCTGGGCAGAAGTTTCTGGTGTGTTCCTATCTTGCTCCTCTGCTCTCAGACTTCCTCCATCAATTAATGGTCTGTTGGAATGTGATGGGTCCAAACTGCCCAAATTATTTCAATTCCTGACTTCCTGTGGAGTGCACAGAATTTGCTTATTTTGTGCTCATTTTGAATAAGATTAACAGTTGATCTCTTGAGCAAACATTCCAGATTAATGTCAGCAAAATGACACAGGCTGCCTGCTCTGTGTGTTCCCAAACAGCTTTACTGCTGTTAGCTACACCGCTGAAGGGCCAGGATTTTGTTCAGAACCTAAAATAGTTAGCTAACCCCTACAGATGTTTAGTAATAAATTTTGAACTCTGAAACCATTTCCCTCCTTTTTTTCCTAGGCAGAGTTTTTAATTTCATGGTTGCATAGTAGGGACTCTTCAGCTTCTTTCTCAGACCCTGGTAGAGTTAGCTTTCCTTAAAGAAAGTAAGTCCAGAGCAAGGGCTGAATTGTCTCTTCTGCCTCTGCCTGTGCTGCTGGTACGTCACGAGTCCAGCACAGCGGCGGTAGCAGTTTGCCCTTGTTCACCTTGGACCAGGTGTGATGTCTCCACCACGGCTGTGCAAACAGCGCAATGTTTCCTGCAGGCAGGCTGGGGGCTGGAAGCAGGTGTGATTTTCTTACTGATTGTACTCTGTTTAAGAGTACAATCAGACATTTGTGGGATAAGTGTGGTTTTGGCGCTGTCCTTTATCCATATGCAGAGCTGTCAGGAGGAGTCTGTGATATGGCTTTGCTCTTTGGATGGGGCACCTCAGAGATCCCTTCTGAACAATGGGAAACCTTTATTTTGTCATTCTAAGACTGTATTCAAATCATGCAACAGTTTATGTCTTGTGGCTTGTCAGATGCTTTAACAGATTCTGCTACTTCTTCCTCACAAAGTTGTGGGCATTTCCAGGAAGCTGCTTACCTTGCTGACAGCAAGTTATTTTATTTGAAATGCAAGGTGTTTCTTTACAATGCTGCCAGCCGTTTTACTCAATCTGTTGCAGAGCCTGGAGCAACCCATGACTGCTCTGGGCAAGAGGGTGTCCTGCCCATGCTTGGGGAAAAGGCTGAGGTACAGCTTGCTCATCAGAGCTCAGTGCATGGACATGCATAAGCACAACACCCCAGTGGTGCAGGGAGGCTGATCTGCTTATCTGCTGATCTGTACACCCAGCTGATCCGCTTATCTCCTGCCTCTGAGGCTGACTGTGAGAACCAAATTTTCCCTGTGTGTTGGAGAAGTGACCTGCAGCATCCTCTGGTTGTGCTGGTGATGGGGAAGCTGCCATGTGAGGCCTGTGGCTGTCCTGATGGTCCCTGCAAGGAATCTACTCCTTGCCATGCTGGAGCACCCCGTCCTACTTAAGATGTCCCAGGGAAGGCTGAGGCTGGAAGGCAGCTTGGAGGCGAGAGCTGAGGGCAGGAAGTGACTCACTGGTGCTGCAAGCAGGCGGGTGAAGGCTTGATGCAACACAGCTCCCAAGGGTGTCCCATGCAGGCTGGGTCACCCTGAAGGAGCAGTGGGACCTCTACCCAGCTGCCTCAAGCTCTCCTCTAACAGCCCTAGGGATGCTCTTCCCGCTGCACCAGGTCTGCAGCGGTGCTGGTGGGTTTGGGAGCAGAGTGACAGGGTACAGGTAGGCAGCAGCATGAGGAAGTATGGAGGAACCCTCACCCCACAGCATCCCAGGGAGCTGGCCCCCCCACCCCCCAAGAACCTGGGCTGGCAGGGCCAGCCTGGGGCCAGGGTGCACAGTGACCCTGCGCAGATCCACAGGAGTGGTGTCAGGAAATGTGGAATGAAAGCACTCCTGGCATAACAGAGGGACTGGAGCTGCTCCTCAGAGCAAGCAGCTGGTTTGCCTTTTAGGGTCGGCAGCAGGCAGAAACAATTTCATGCAGATTCCAGGACCCATAATGGTTCTGGAAAGCTAGCAGGAACAAAAAGCGTTCTTCTCCCCTGCTGACCTTGGAGCGCTTTGAGGACTGTCTTTCAAAGCCATGTCCCTGGATGGTTTCATCCTTACATGGGGAATACTTGCCTGCCCCAGTGAGGTCGTGCTTTCTCTTCTGCGTGTCTGTTTAGGTGTAAACTGCAACTGCTTATATTTGTGCTCAGGCAGCCCTGGGGAGGTGAGAATAGGCAGGGACCTGACAGACAGTCAAAAGCAGGTCTCTTCCTGTGTCCTGGAAAGATGAAGTGTTTCCCTAGGAATAGCCCCATGGGTTACTCTAGGATGACTCTGTGGAGCAGCTGGTTGTGACCTGACAACAAACAAGAAACTGGTGTGAAGTTACATGGGGTTACAGGTTCACCACACACACAAAACTCCGCACCAAAGGAGTTAATTGTAGGAGGAACCGTCTCAAAAGGCTAGTTAAACTCTTCAGTGATTATGTGGATCGGGCCCTGGTCTGTCTGTATTGCCTCCTTTGCATAACAAATCCCCGGTTTATTGGTGCTAAAATTAATGTAATGATCTCCTGGGGCTGTTGCTAAGCCATGGGCTTCGGACAATGACACCAGGGTAGTGTTGGGTGCATGTTACTCTCTAATTAGAAAGTGGACTTTGCTGTTCGTCCTTGACAAATTGCTGACCTCTCCCATATGTGGGGCTATTCTGAGCTCTGCTTCAGACTGATCAGATTTGCATCCTGGAGCACTTTGAATGTTGTTTGTGAGTGGAGCTCTTGTTCCTAAAGCTGTTTGTTCATGGGCACAGGAGAGAAACTGAACTTCCTTTGCTCCATGAGCACAATTACATCTGTCAGAGGGAAAGAGTAGGCAGCTGGCAGGCATATATCTGTGTTTATTTTTGCCCTCCAACAGCTAGTGAGACAGCTGAGCAATATCCCACATCCAGCTCCACCATCACCCTGTACAAGGGACCTGCTTCAGCAAGCCTTGCCCCTCCGGACCGGAGCCATCTGGCAACGGGTAAACACTATTTGCAGCTGCAATCCCATCATTATAGGGCAACAACTTGGTTAGCATTTGAGGGTGTTCCTGACATCAGCCCAGCACACCCAACACACAGCCGATGTTTACAGGGTGGTGCAGACTGCAAAGGATGAGCACATGCTCATTAGCACAAGAACGATGGCCTATATTGTACCTTCTATATGTGAGCTTCGATTAAAGGGGTTTTTAATGCATTTTAAAACTCTTACCTCTTTCCTTCATAAGGAAGGCAATTTCCAGGTTCATCATTACAATCATAGTAAGAATTTTGGGGTTTTCTACTACTTCTTTTACTCCATTTCCTTTGTCCCACCTTCCTCTTCCTGGTGTGCTTGGTCTCACAGTGCCACATCTTAGGGATGAAGATGCTGCGTTTGCTTTGGTGCTGCCCAGGTTTTGACGTCCCTGCCCAGCTCTGCATGTGGGACCCGAACAAAGGGAGCAAACAGCTTATCTAACACAAATAACCCTGAGCAAACTTCCTGGGCCTGTTCTTGTTCCGTTGAAAAGGCAGCGCAAAGTCTGCTCCCATGTGTGCTGATTGCAGCCTTGGCCACGTGAGGCTCCCAGGCCTGGCTCTGCTGCACCCACAGCCTGGGGAGCAGCACTCAGCTCGCAGTGTGCAGCAGGCATACAGAGACTTTGGGGAGAAACTACTCGAAGTGGAGGCAAGCCTGGCCCACCGCTTTAGGGTCCTCCTTGGTATATCATTCCGGGAGGGTTTGTTTTTCACTTCCTGTTCTGACAGCATCAGGGTCAGGGTAGTGGTGCTCAGGAGGCTTATTCCTTGTCACTTGTAAAACCTCAGCCTTCTTCATTCAGGTCGTTTTTTCTCCCTTTGTGTTTTCTGATGTCCTCTGAGCCTGTATTACTGGACCACAGAGCTAAAGTGCAGCCCATTGAGAAACATGGAAGTTCCCTGCTCTGGCGATGCCTTGGCTCCCAGGCCAGGAGTGCTCATTAGAGGTCCTTTCATTACAGACACACCTTGTAAAGTTCCCTTCCCCAGGGCTGGGAGGAAGAGGAGGAGAGTTGGAAATTTCATTTAATTCTTTGCCAGAGAGAAAGGTCCCAGGTAGCTTCAGGGAGAGAAGGCAAGTGGGGTGGCAGAGAAGGCAGCAGCGGATGAGAAGCAGCCAGGAGCTGTGTGGGGGTCAGGGGAGCTGCTGCCCAGTCACGGGAGCACCTTGGGGGTGCCCCAGAGGGGAGGGACACTGGGGGGACCAGCACAAGCTGGAGCAAAACTGGGGCAGGTCCAGTTCAACACCTTGCAGCAGACCACCGTGTGCCTGCCTTGCGTCCAGTAACAGACTGGACGTTGCCTTGCTCTGCAGGCAGCACACAGAGCTGCTGGTTGGAGCTTTGGGGGAGGGTTGGTGGAGCATTGGCCCCAGCCCATGTTGCTCGCAGGGACATGCTGTGGAGCTGCTCCCGCGGCCGCAGCCACACACGCTGGCCTGCCACGCTGGAGGGCATGGAGCGGGCAGTGGCCTGGGTGGCAGCTGGTAACGAGTGTCTGAAAAGGGACTTTGTTCCCCCTCCGTTGGTCACGTAGCCATGTGGGAACACTGGATTTATTCTCCATCAGTCCTATCGGCACATACCAGGCTTGACAACAGCTGGGAGCTGTGTGGCTTGGCCAAGAATAGCCCTGGGGAGCTCTGGGCTGTGAGTCAGAGCTGTCTGGATCAGCTCCTGCCCTGGAGGCTGCCTCCCAACCTACAGCCGGCCTTGGGGAGGAGGTACAGGGGCTGGTAGGGAGCTCCCTGACCATTAAATGCTTAACAGCAGATTGAGCTGTAATTGCTCTTTCTGAAGTGGGTGGGTTCGTGAAGAACACCCGCAGTGGGGGTGCTCTGCAGCTGACAGCTCCGATGTAACTCAGTGGGCTGGTCTACACTTGACAGCAACCTGGGTTAAAGAAAGGTGTGATTTTGGCAGTGGAAAACTCCATGTTTAGGAATAACCAGGCTAAACAGGAGGAAGATACTCTAGTTCTGGAGTTAGTGCTACAAAGAAAGCAAAATAGTTCCACAAACCTGTTGTCTGTGAGGGAGATAAGGGGCAAGGAGAGATGTCAGGTCTCCTTCATGCCAAGCCCTAACAGGTGCTTGTGGAACACCCACCTGCCTCTTTAGTTTCTCCCTGGAGAGTGTTTGTAGTTGGAGCAACACATGCAGAACAGTTTGCTGGGACAAGGCTCCACAGCCAAGGCACAGTGCACAATGCCCGAATCCTGCTTCCCTACGGAGCAGCTGCTTTAAACCTCTGGAGAAGTTCCAGGGTTTGAGCTGCTAGCAGCCCCTCAGGCAGAGCTTTCAGCCATCAGAAGGAATCCTGCTACGGACCATGCTGAGGGCTGAGCGTGGGTCTCCAAAAGGCAGCTGGGCAGACAGATCTCCCTTAGGGTGCCTGGCTCTCAGCCGTCACAGTGGACACACAACCACATGGCATGTGCACGGTTTTGGTGCCAAACCAAAACTTTTCGTGCAGGAAATTTCTCCCTTTTGGTCTTTATTTACACTTTCCAGGAAGGTAGCAAAGAGTGAGGAGCTTAGCTGCATGCTGACATGTCCAGGTTTTCTGAGGGGTGCCAGAGTGCTCCAGCTGTGAGCTGGAGTATAAGCCTGAAGCAAGGTTCATTGCAGGCCTTGATGTCATGCACTCTTTGGGAAGTGCATGCAGCCCCAGAGCAGGAGCACAGCGTGGGTCTGTCCCCTGTGTTGACAGCAGCTGTTGGCTCGGTGCGAGGGACTCTGGTCCTTGGCCTCTGGAGGTGGCAGGGTTGCGCAGGGACATCTCGGCATAACAGCATAAGCTGATACTGACCCACACCTGCCCTGATCTCAGCAGGTGAAGGAGGGCCTCAGACCGGCACCATGACAGAGTGCTTTGACTGTGACAACTGCAAGGAGTCCTTATATGGGCGCAAGTACATCCAGATGGACAATGGCCCATACTGCATCCCGTGCTATGATGCACACTTCGCCAACACCTGCGACGAGTGCAAGGAGCTGATCGGCCATGACTGCAGGGTGAGTAGGGGCCCTGCAGACAAGCAGGTCTGTTCCTGGGGCCGTTGGTCCCCTCCTCATCCTGGCTGTACTCCCAGGAGCTGTACTACGAGGATCGCCATTACCATGAGCATTGCTTCCGTTGCTTCCGCTGCGACCGCTCTCTGGCTGATGAGCCCTTCACCTGCCAGGGCGAAGAGCTGCTGTGCAATGACTGCTACTGCAGCGAGTTCTCCTCCAAATGTATCGCCTGTGAGAAGACCGTCATGCCAGGTAGGAGCAGGCGGACTCGAGCATCGCAGTTTGTTCCTGGTCCCTTGGTGTCAATTGGGGCTGCAGGTCCAGCATGAGAGCAGCATGGAAGAGAGCTGGATCTCTGTTCTCCTGCCCTTCTGTCACTGCATGGAGAGGGCTGGGTCCTTTGCTTGTCCAGCAAGAGAGCATGATCCCAAGCTGTGATCACCATAGCAGCCCCATCTATCTGTTCCCTTTTTTCATGGGGAAGTGAATGAGGGTGGAGATAACAAAGGGTTTCCTGGGCATTTTCTGCTGTGTACTGACAAGAAGAGACAGAATGACTGAAGATGTGTGAGTGTCTCTGGAGACAGCCTGAGGCAAAGGTGTGTACGTCTTTGCTTGGCTATTTTGGCACCATCTTCAGGTGTAAGTTACGTCAGGCATCTCTGCCGTCAGGCATCTCTGCCGTGGCCTTTGTGCCAGTGCTGGGGACGTGTTCCTGCAGCCCTCCCCTTGTGGCTGTGGTATGGGCCTGTGGCCCCCTCTCCAGCTGCCCATGGTCCTGAACTGCCACGGAGAGGGGAAGCATAGGGCCAGGTGTGCAGGACCACAGTTCATCCTGCCCAGCCCCCCACATCCCTGTGTGCACGTGTGCTGCTCCCTTCTGTCACTGCAGGGCTCTCTTTGCAGGCTCTCGTAAGCTGGAGTACAACGGACAGACCTGGCATGAGCATTGCTTCATATGCAGCAGCTGCCAGCAGCCCATTGGGTCACGGTCCTTCATCCCAGACAAGAAGGATTATTACTGTGTCCCCTGCTACGAGAGCAAGTTCACTCCTCGCTGCACTCGATGCAAAAAGGTACGTGTGGCCTGACAGCTCAGAGCCCCCAGCTCTGATCCGGGGATAAGGAACTCCCTGCTCCTGCCTGAGCCCTATCAAAGGAGGGTCCAGGTGCCAGCACCCTGGCTGGGCTGTTTCCCTTTGCCTGTGTGTCACCAGCATATGCTCTCTTCCTGCAGACCCTCACCAAGGGAGGAGTGACCTACCGGGATGAGCCCTGGCACAAGGAGTGCTTTGTCTGCACGGGCTGCAAGACCCCGTTGGCTGGGCAGCAGTTCACCTCCCAGGACGACAACCCATACTGCATCAAGTGCTTTGGAAACCTCTATGCCAAGAAGTGCAGCGCCTGCACGAAGCCCATCACAGGTGAGCAGAACAGCTCTCTGAGGAACCCCACGAGGGAGGAGCTCTTTGATGCAGCGGTCCTGGGGCTACTTCTGTTCCTTTGTCTGCATCTTTCAAAGTGATGAACTGTGTCCTGTGGGAGGAATTCCCTCTATCCATAGGTAAAAGCTCCAAAGTGACCCCTCAAAGCATGATCTCATGTCTCTAGCTTGCCTTTTTTGATACTGATTGCCATGTCCTGTGAAAAGGTTGTTCACAGATAGGGAAAGCCTAGAACAGCACCTGGCACAGGGGGAGTCTGGACCTGCTGTACCTGCCTAAGGCAGGGGAAGTAAGAGATCCTCTTCTGCAGAACCCCCTAAGAGAGTCTGGCTTCCTTCCTGCCTTCCCCCACTTGACCTTCCCCCTTGCAACTCCCAGGTTCTTGCTGCTGGAAAGGCAGGAGAAGCACTGAATCAGCTGGTGACTCAGAGGATGATTCTGGCTGAGGACAGCTCCCAGGCACCCACTTCCCCTGTGGTCCTTATCAGTTTGTTGCAGTCCTGGGGAGAAGAGGGTCACAGCTCACCAGTCCAACAACTGCCAGCAGAGAAAGGAAACTCCTGTGGAGCCTCTGCAGGAGCCTGGGCCTGAGCTGGTGGCAGAATGGCTCTTCTCAGGATTCCAGTAGTTCTGTCTACCTTCATCCACTGTGATGGTGCAGCTCCTCTCCCTGCTCCTCCCAGGGGAGAAAATCGTGATTCTGGTCCAAATATGTCAACCCTGCAAAGTGTGCTCTGAAGCAGTATTAGTGCTTTCCCCCCACAAGAGTGGAGATTCGCATTTCAGATGTATTTGATCCTGGGGGGTGTTTTGGGTGCCACCACCAGTGCCATGTGTGAAGACCTGACCTGGAGATGAGCAGGCCAAGGCTCAGTCTGTGCAGGAAGCTCAGCCCAGTTTCCCCAGAGACTCTGACATTGCCCTCTGTCCCTCCCACAGGCTTTGGTGGCGGCAAATACGTCTCCTTTGAGGACCGTCACTGGCACCACAACTGCTTCAACTGTGCCCGCTGCAGCACTTCGCTGGTGGGGAAAGGCTTCATCCCCGACAACGACGAGATCCTGTGCCGCGACTGCAGCAGCGACCTATGAGCCCCCGAGGACACCACGGGGCAGGGGCTTCCTCTGTTCTTCAGGGCCTTTGTGTCAGATTCCCCAGCAGCATTTCAGGGGCAGAACACAAGGCACGGAAGATGGGGGCTGACCCTGAACCACAGTGTGTTTAGGGGGTTCCTGTGTCCCCTCCCTGAAGGCTAGAATACGCTGTGCTATGGCTCTGAGCAGTCAAAACTAAATAAAGCTGAAAAAGGAGCTTCAAGTCCCCCATTATTTACTCTTTCTTTTTGCTTCCAGTCTAACCAGGCACAAGCCTGGGGCCCCAGCTGAGCAAAGGGCAGGAGCGGCTTCAGCACTGTGCTGCTGGATCTGCACACTGGCAGCATGTATTCACTCCTCAGCACAGCGCTGACTTCTCTTTTTTCTCCATGTACTTCCCTCGCTCTATGTGACACAAGGCAGCGGCTCAGGGCCATGCAGCTTGGCTGTGCTGGCCTGTGTTGCAGCTGGCTTTGCACTGCCTTCCCATATGTACAGCTGGCCCAGGCATGAAGGGCACTCTCTTCTGTTCTGGAGGTTTGGGGACAGCAGGCTGGAGTGTAGCCAGGAGAAGAGCATACATCCTGTCAGATGGGATCCACCTCTGGAATTCTATAGCACCTCACTCTTTGCAGGCCAGACTCTTTGCTCAGCACCTCCATGGAGGTGCTCTCTTAGCTGTGAATGAGGAGTTCAAGTCACTTGTACGTATAGGGCATTCTGCCCACCCACACCTACCCCATTCCCGTCCACCTGTGCCATGACCTCCCATGGCTGTGGCGGCTGAGCTGGAGCTGGGAGTGCTGGCCTGCCGATGCTCAGATGCATCTGGCTGAGCCCTAGAGAAGAGCATGCTGAAGGCTGAGAGCACTCAGGGCTTTATTCCTGCGCCATCCCTCTCATGAGGATCCATGGGACGGGCACTGCTATAAACAGCCCAGCTGCCAACGGCAATGGAAACACCAGAGACCTCCATTAATTCAGGGAAGGGAGCATTGCCCACAGAGTGTGCCTGCAATTGGTAGCTGCTGGGAGTGGTTGGAGGGTCTGCAGGAGCACAGCCTAGAGAGCTGCTGAGGGGGCAGCAGGATGTCCACAACCTGCTCCTCCAGGGCTGCCTGTGTCCCCCAGTGGTAGGCAGGGAGTGGTGGCTCCCTCCAGCCACACTCATCCTTCACTGTGTCCCAAACAAGAATCAAAGCAAAGGTGGCACCTGTGGGGAGGACTTTGCATTGCCCAGGTCCCGGTTGGCCCTAACTCCAAAATCGGGTATCTTGAGCCATCCCAGACTCACATAAGGCCTTGACCAATCCTTGCCCAATGGCTGAGCTGGCCCTGGGCTAAGGCCCCTCTGAAGTGAGATGCTCATGCCTACCTTGTCTCTACATCCTTCTGCTTCTGTCTCGCTGGGGCACTTTTGCCAAGCCTGCTTTCCTGCTTAGTCAGCCACATGCTTTTCTGAAAACCTGTTCTTGTGGGTTTTTTTTTCCCTTTTGTACTCATTTGTCATGAATATCCATCATTTTGTACACAACTACAGGATGAAGGGGCTAGCCCCCTGCCCAGGCTTCACTTAGGAACAGAAAATGTTATGCATGTTGAAGTGTTAGTACTCTGTGTTCAGATCCTTGTTGAATCCTTGTTTGGAAGCTTTGATGACAGCAAATCAGAGTTTGTGTGTTTGCTGTTATGAGGAGCTTGGAGCCATCTCCAGAAGGAATTGTCCTAAACCTCAGCGCCCTCTGTATTTCTTACTGCTTTATACAATAAACTGTTTTCGTGACACTTGCTCTTCTGTGTCTCTTGAACAGCAGGCACAGGGCAGAGCACTGAGTTGGTGCTGGGCTCTGCTCAGCCTTGTCTTGCCCATAATCTCATTCTGGGGACAGCCAACCTCCGCAGTGCTCATGCCTGCTTTCCCAAACCACAGCCCAACATCAGCTGTGCCAGTCCTGTGGTTGTGGCAGAGGAACAGCATCTCCCTCCTCCTGCTAGGTGGCTGCAGTGGGCTCCTGGGGCTGGGGGTGCCCATTTAGCCATGCCTGCTGTCTGTACAGGCAGGCAGTTCTGCAGGGCAGGCCCCAGCAGGACTCGGGGTGCCAGTCCTGAGTGGGCACCTCTCCATGCTTCCAGGCTGGCTGCAGGACTGTCTGGATCGCTGCAGTACCGAACCGTTCCTGCTGTGCAGACCAGCCTCCCTGCCCTGCAGTGTGCACTGCCTGGCCATGCCACGACATTCCAAGGGGGCTCGGGTAGATGTTGCCGTAGCCTCCAGCCAGGGTATCTGTGGTCCCCCTTGGCAGCCTTCCCTGAAGTGCTGCGTGCTCATTACTCATGTTTATCAGCCAGGGAGCCATTTATTCCCTAACATATGAAACTATTTTCCACAGATCCTTTACATTTACTAACAGCTGCCAAGACTTCCTCTGGTCTCGCCTGCTCCGGCTCCAGTGGCCTGCTCCGGTTTCCCCCCGGCACAGTGGCTGGGCTCCCGTGAGTGCTGGTCCAGTGGCAAGATGGGCACAGCCCATGGGGTGCCTCTGTGTAGGACCATGGCACTGGCTCGGCGTCTGCGCATTCCTGGCTGCTTCAAAGGCTCCTGCTCTGGTGGCTGATGGAGTTCTAGCACGATTTTTGTTGCTGCTGCGGCTGCCCTGTGACCTGGACTGGGCTCTGGTGCTGTGCTGGGCCTTGGAGGGTGAGTGAGCGGCTCCAGCCCAGAGGTTCCCAGCTGAGCCTGTCCTCCAGCGGCAGTACCACAACCCGGGCTTTCTGCAGTGCTATTTCCAGGGATTAACCGCAAAAGGTTTCTGTACAAAGGGCCCCCAGGCTCCTCTTTCAGTCAGCCTCCAGAGCCTCACGTTTTTAGCCAAAAAAGGAAATGACCCAGCTGCACATAGCACTGGAACATCTGGATTTTATCCCTGTCATGAATGGGTCATGGCTGTACATGGCCCAGTGCCTGATTTACAGGAGGGGGAGGGTGATGTCATGCACAAACATCCCCCGAGACTCTGGAGTGTGGGTCTGAAACAGTCATGGAAATTTTATTAAGCACAAGGAGCAGCGTGAGGGGGGTCAGGCTGGGGCTGTTGCGCTGGTAACGTGGGAGTGGGGAAGCTGCTGAGGACATGGGGCAGCACTGCAGGGGTAGAAAGAGACCCTGGCATTGACCAAATCTGCCCAAGCTGTGCTCTCCTGCACCATTGTGGATCACGGACAGCGTTTGCAGCCCCAATGGGCAGAGCCAGGTCCAAGCCACTGACTGGGGAGTCCTGTGCAGGGCCAGGAGTTGGAGTTTGATGATCCTCATGGGTCCCTTCCAGTTCAGGATATTCTGTGATTCTCTGAATTTCAGCTCCCAGCCCCTGACAGGCTGCACTGCTGCCCTGGAATGAAACGGCATCTCTTGGACCAACCTTCTCCCATTTTCTCCCACCTCCTCCCAAGTGCACTGCCGTTTGTGGGGTGAGGAGGAGGAAGGTCACACAAGGGCTGGTCTTGCCCCACCTTGATCCTCCTGATGTCAGCAGCCCAAAATAAGGAGGCCATGTGGATGGATTGGACATTGTTGGATTTCAACTCCTTCCCTTTCCAGAGACGAAGTTTCATGCAAAGAGAAATGGAAGAACACTAAGTTAAGAATCTTATCTCTGTTTTTATTTTTAGACAGGCATTCGTGAAGAAAGGTGATGTACTTTGGGGCAGCCTATAGTGCAAGGGAGTAATTAACGACAGTATGCTTACCTGCAGCATCATCCTCTCCTCAGTGGAGGATCATCTTTGTCTGCCATTAATTAAGACAAATTTTCTTCTTGCTTTTGGCTTAGAGTAATTTATTGTGCATGGCAGAAAAATACGAATAATTTATTAGTGAGTTAAAATTTAATTACAGCTTTGCATTTGGCAATGTGGGGGCAAGGCACGGCTATGATCCATCCTTGGATTTAGGGTGGATCTGAAGAAGGCAGTTGAAACCCAAGTGGAATGTTGCAGCCGAGATGTCTGTGGGAGGACTTGCACCGCAGTCGTGTCGCTTGGGCGCACCCGTAGTGCTGAAAGCAAAGCCTGAGCTGCCGCCGCACCGAGGCCCCAGGCCCGGGGAGCTGCGGGCGCGTCCCACACGGCCCGTCCCAGCTCGGCCGGGGCTCGGCACCGCGTAACGCTGCTGCAGCCGGGCAACCCCAGAGAGGCCGTCGTGCCTCCAGGCTGGGGCAGCCCTGGCCCCGAATCCAAACCGGCATCTCGGGCCACTCAGTGCCACCAAGCACCGCTCTCGGACACGGCCGCGCCCCGGCGGTGGCTGAAGGGGCCCGGCCGGGCCGCAGCCGCCTCCTGCCGGCCGCCCCGGGGCACCGCGCACTGCACCGGAACTTCCGCGCGGGGCGCGGGCGGCTCCGGAACCTTCCCGCGAGCACCCACGGGCTGTGCTGGGGCCTTCCCTGGAGCAGCAGCGGCGGTACCACGAGGAGCGGGAGCGGCTCATGGACGTGATGGTGAAGGAGATGCTCACCAAGAAGTCCACGGTACGCCCGGGGCCTTGGGGGGTGGGGGAGGCCGCCTCTCGGCCCCGCGCTCACCCCCCTCGCTCACCCCCTCGCCTCTCCCCGCAGCTCCGCGACCAGATCAACTCGGACCACCGGACCCGGGCCATGCAGGACGTGAGTGCGCTGGGGCCGGGAGCGGGGCTGGGGGCGGGCCGGGCTCCCGGGAGCGAACGGGGCCCGTCCTGGTAACGGGCTCTGCGGCGCTCGGGCCTTTCCTTTGTTCCGCAGAGGTACATGGAAGTGAGCGGCAACCTGCGGGACTTGTACGACGACAAGGACGGGTGAGTGTGCCCGGGGCCCTCGTGTGCCTGAGCGTGTCCTGCTGGCGAGGAACTTGGGGCTGTTTCAAGTCAATGTTAACGTCTAAAGAATAACACACGAATCGAGATGTGGCGACTAAATGCAGGGCAGGACCCGAGTACACACGGGAAGCGTCCGTCTTGGATGGACACGTTTTGTTATGCATATGGTTCGCGTCATGGGGAGGCCCTGAGCCAGATGGGCTGGGAGGTCCCCCATGACTCGGAGGTTTGCAGTCAGACACTGCAGCGTAGACCTGGACTAAGGTTGTGTTAGTGTTACCTTGTTTTCCCTTCTCTTCATAATCTGTTGCTGTCCATGAACTCGTAGCCTACGTAAGGAAGAACTCAGTGCCATTTCCGGGCCAAATGAATTTGCGGAGTTTTACAACAGACTGAAGCAAATTAAGGAATTTCACCGGAAGCATCCAAATGAGGTGAGTCGTTACCTGCTCCATAGGAACAGGTGAGATGTGCTCGGTTGGATCTCATTCCTACAGGAAACAGAGCTTTTGTTTCCCCAGTTTAATTGCCTTGACACACAAGTACTGAGAACACTCAACAGTCACTTGAGCACAGCTGCTCAGGGTCAGGCAATATGTGAGGGAGCAGTACAGGACACTCACCCTGTTCCCTGCAAGGGAGTGTTCAGCTGAACTGGGGTCAGATCTCACCTTTCTCGTGTTGGCTAAAGCCACACTTTTGCCTTTGTGCAAAAAGAAAGGTGACAAAGCTTTGAGTCTCTTTTCTGTTTGCAGTTTCATTATTTGCCACCTCGTGTGATTTTATATTAGTTATTCCGGGACAGGAGCTGAAGTAAATCACTGTGTGGCTTGTATCTGCCCATGTAGATCTGTGTTCCTATGTCAGTGGAGTTTGAGGAGCTGCTGAAGGCCAGAGACAACCCGAGTGAAGAAGCTCAGAGTAAGTTTGTAGTTTGCTTGAACTCTGGCATTATTTAATAGGTTGTTTGGTCTGGTTTGCATGTTTCAGGGCTCCGCCTCCCTTTTACTAAATGAATCCTGAAAATTCTTCTGTCGTCTAAATTCTTCTGCACTACAGTCCCTGGAATGTTCCCCAGTGAGGCTGCTGTTCCTGAGGAATGCTGTGGTGCTTGCACAGAGCAGCAGTTGAGGCTGCTCAATGAGTGTCGAAGGCATTGTAGCACCTTCCTTAAGCATCAATGACTTCACAGCTAAATCCTTTTCCAGTTCAAAAACAGTTGTATAATAAGTAGGGTATATTGGGCTCATAATAAAGCTTTTCTTGGTCTTTCCTACAGATCTGGTGGAGTTCACAGATGAGGAAGGGTATGGACGATACTTGGATCTGCATGATTGTTACCTCAAGTACATTAACCTGAAATCGTCAGAGGTGAGTGGCTGCTGTGTGTGGGCACCTCCAGTTCTTTGCTACGTCAGGGCCCAGGGATCCCCAGGCCCTGCACAGGCTGGGGCTTCTCTTTTCTGGGAACTGGATGTTAATTTGGCTGTGCATGAACTCTGACTCAGACTTTCTGTTCTTAGAAATTGGATTATATCACTTACTTATCCACATTTGACCAACTCTTCGATATTCCCAAGGAGAGAAAAAATGCTGAATATAAGAGGTGAGCCTCTGTTTGCCTGCCTGCTTCCTTCATGGCACTTGATGAGAAGGAATTTGCTTCTGAAGTGTTCAGCTGCCGAGATTATAATTAACAGCCAAACTTAACTCACATAAATTGGGTGCCTGAGCTCAGTCGTGTCTGAGCCCCAAGAAAACTTGCAGCGCAGCAGCGATGTGGAGAGCTGCATTTGGCTCTGAGGAAGAGCTTTAATGTACCCTTGGAACTGCTGTGTGAAGAAATTGTGTGTGGAAAACCTGGCCTGACCTTGGTCACGTCCCCCTGCAGTACTGGAGGGTAGTGACTGTCCAAAGATGTGGTTAGAGGGGTGATAGTGAATTACCTGTGCTCGTGATTTTCCTGCCAGGTATCTTGAAATGCTCCTTGAGTACCTGCAGGATTACACAGATCGAGTGAAACCATTACTGGACCAGAATGAACTTTTTGGGAAAATTCAGACGGAGTTTGAGAAGAAGTGGGAGAACGGCACATTCCCTGGCTGGCCGGTGAGCAGCCTGAGCCTGGGTGATGCTCCTGTGTTTGTGAGGGGGTTGTGTGAGTCATTTGTGTAGTCATTGCTGATCATGACAGTGAGGGCTGCAGCTCTGTGTCACCAGGGTGCAGGGTGATACTAATCTGAATTTAAAACCCAGCATAACTGGTTTCAAATGAGCATTGTTTCAGGTTGGCTTATTTCGCATCTTTACTATTGTTCCGTTTTCAGTTTAGTAAGAGGATTTTTTTCTGTGAAATGAACTGCCCTTCTTGAGGTTAAAATGTTCTGTGGCCAGAAGTGTTGTAGTAGCTCTTGCATGTGGTTTTTTTTGGCAGAAAGAGACCAGCAGTGCCCTCACCCATGCTGGTGCTCACCTGGACCTCTCGGCCTTCTCCTCCTGGGAGGTACGTTTCCAGTGCTCTGCACTTACTGCCACATTTTGAGCAGGTGGAAGTTCAGTCATTTGGGTTTTTTGTGTAATTTTAGTGCTGTGTTTTTGTCCCTGTCTCTGTGCTTTCTGAGTAAAACTTTGATGGTGCTGATGACGTAATTTCTCCCATTGGGGGATGTAACTTGAAAGACCTGGTTAGATTTGTCACACCCCTCGTTTTCCAGGGAGGAGGGGTACACTGTTGACAGTCAGTTCTTGAATACTGTTCATCGGGTTTTTCTTCATTAATAAGCTAAAGTGGACTATATCCATATTGTATGTGTTGAACAGCTTGTCTCTTACAGTGGTTTATTCAATTGAACAGGAATTGGCCTCCTTGGGACTGGACAGGTTAAAATCAGCTTTGCTGGCTCTTGGGCTGAAGTGTGGTGGGTAAGGTGCAGTCTTTGTAGAGCTCCTTTCAGTTTCTGAGGTCTTCCTGTATCGCATTTCTTTCTGGGATACTTGTGTGGTTATCTCTGTTGTGCTAGAATTACCTTAGTGATGTTTGAAAGATAAAACATTAAGAACCAAGCAGTGGGATCTGCTGCTCTGAACTGGTCCTGTATGGGAGTCTCTGGTACAGTAGACTTTGACTTGAGGAATGAAGACAAAGATGAAAGGAATCTCACAATTTCCTAAAAGCTACATTTAGAATTTGGTTGCATGAATTCAAATAGTTCTCAGGAAATGTAAAACTGTGGTCTAGACTAATCCCCTCCCTGCTTCTCTGCAGGACTCTGGAGGAGCGTGCTCAGAGGCTTTTTAGCACTAAAGGCAAATCCCTGGAAGCACTTGATCCTTCCTTGTTTGCTAAGAATCCAAAGACCAAAGGAAGCAAAAGGTGAGTTCTTAGAGGTCATTCTGAGGCTGGCAATGTTCTCTCCTCTTGGATGAGAAGTGTTCTGTAGTCACCGCTCTTGTGTAGTTAGGACAGAGATTCTGGAGATTAGAAGCTTTTCATGTTGGACCAAATAGTGCTGGAGGAAGGTATCAGAGGAAGGTATCAGAGCTGAACTTGTGTGTTTAATAAAGATACCTCATCTGTTTCAGAGACACTGAAAGAAATAAAGATCTTGCATTCCTGGAAGCTCAGATTTATGAGTATGTGGAAGTTCTTGGGGTAAGGATTTTATGTTGTTTTTGAGCTTTTTATTTCAGACCTGTCAAATAGTGACTGGAAGGTTGTCCTCATCTTTACCTAGTGCTTTCATAGACAGCACCACATCAGCGTGCTGCACCACGTCTGTTTTGTGCATAAGTCACACAGTATTGCAAACCTTTACTTGATCTGCCTTGCTCCTTGCCTTCAGTTTTGGAGGATTGTTTTCAGGAGGATGGCTGCTGCTGTAGTAACACTGGAAGTGCTAATAGGTGATACAAAGTTTCATTCTTTGCAAGTAGGAAATGTCAGGGTACTAAAAACTGAAATTGTTTGGCCGAGTAAGGTGAGAGTTCTCTGCTTCACACTGGTCTTCTGTTTCCTCCCTCTGTACACTGAGGAAGTTTTTCGCTACAAGAGTTTGCCCTGACTTTTTTGCTGTCATGGTGTGTGGACAATCCCTTCTCTTCTCTCACTCCAGGAACAAAGACACCTCACCCACGAGAACGTGCAGCGTAAGCAGGCGCGGACAGGGGAGGAGAGAGAGGAGGAGGAGGAAGAGCAGATCAGTGAGAGCGAGAGTGAAGATGAAGAAAATGAAATCATTTATAACCCTAAAAATCTGCCTCTTGGTTGGGATGGGAAGGTAACCAAGACTATCAGGCCTGGAGAAGTGGGAGAGGTCACTGACTCCACGCTGCTCCTCTGTTTGAGCTGCTTTGCCAAGCATGACCTAATCCTCATGTCTCCTTGCTTGCAGCCCATCCCGTACTGGTTGTATAAACTCCATGGTTTGAACATCAACTACAATTGTGAAATTTGTGGTAACTACACCTACCGAGGGCCCAAGGCATTCCAGCGGCACTTCGCAGTAAGTGACATTCCCTGCAGGAACAGCCCTGCTGGGTTCAGACAGTCATTGTAACGAGTCACTGGTGAGTCCCTGGGGTCCCCGAGCAGCACTTTTGCCATGTGGGTCTGGACTGGTGCTGCAGGACACCCAGAGATTGTGTCGGGCATACAGCCGATGCTGTACCATCCCTGCCCATTTGAACACCCATTCCAGTGCTCAGGTCTGATGGGTGCAGGGTGCCTATTGATGGTTGCTGTGGTGTTACTGTCTACAGGACAAGAAAATAACGTTTTTATAGAGGACTGATAGATTTGTACTTTGATAGTATGTGTTGTACCCTGTTCGGATGTTAATGTCTTTTGTGCTCTTTGGCGTTGTGGAGGATCTGATGTTCCCTCTCACACTGATCTCATCTCTTTCCCCCAGGAGTGGAGACATGCCCACGGAATGCGGTGCCTGGGCATTCCCAACACAGCACACTTTGCCAACGTCACACAGATTGAGGATGCGGTCTCGTGTAAGTGGTGATGGCAGAACAGGGAACACGTTAAAGAACACTACCTTTCCTGAAGGAGTGGCTTTGGACCTTGGTCTCATGTCCCATCCTGAACAATCCGTGTAAAGTCTTGTTTGCTGCAGTTCAGTGCCTTTCAGCAACCACACAGTGGAATGATAACTTTGTAATGAATGTTAGATACACTCCTGGACTGCTGAAGTGACTGTGTTTTAAAAGAAGGGAGGGGAAAAAAGCTCATGTGTATATTTTACTGGATTAAAAACAAGTATCTCGAGGGAAGTGGCATAGATCCTGTTTAACTTTGTGTTTGCAGTGTGGGCAAAGCTGAAACAGCAGAAGGCTTCAGAGAGGTGGCAGCCCGATACAGAGGTGAGCAGTGAGAGGCTCCTGTGTCCATGGGAACCCCATGTTCCTGGGTGTGAGCAGTGTCCTCGCTTACACTGGTGCCTTTTCCTAAACTTCTGTTCCAAAGCCATTTTTCGACAGTGTGCAGGGCAATGGTGGGAAGTAAAATCTGTAGTACAGCCTGTAATGACTTTGGCTCTGGATGAGCTCTTCTCCCAGGACCTGCTGGCAGATCCACTGCCTGCCTTCCTGCAGGTTCTGGCAGGGTGCTCATGTTCAGTGGCTGCTCTTGGAGCTAACATTTGAGCGCTGCCTCTAAACTGTTGGTTCTGTCCCAGGAGGAATATGAGGATTCCAGTGGGAACGTGGTGAATAAAAAGACCTATGAAGACCTGAAGCGCCAAGGGCTGCTGTAGCTGTCCCCGGGCGAAGGATCACGCATCTGCAGAGAGAGTGGATGTGGCAGCAGCTCTGACTTCTTCATTGTCTGGATTTTGTATGTGCATGAATATAGATTTCAAGAATACTTTATAATAGAGTCACTTTCTAGTAAGCCCCTTAGACTTGTGACATTGTTTTATATTAAAAAATACCTTGAAAAATAAAGTCATTGTAATTTAGGAAGTGCTGAGAGACTTGTCTTCTTTTGTGTGCTGGAAGGAAGAGGTTTGATTACAGTGTGTTTAAAATGCTTTATACACAGCTGTCAAAAACAATTCCTTCTCTCATTTCCACTCTGATGGAAATGTTTATGGTGAGGGTTGACTCTCTGAAGCACATGGACAACTGAGCTGATGGGTACTGGTCCTGTTTCTAGATCTTGCTGTGAACTTGTGGTTTTCTTTGCGCTCCTTTACAAAACAAGCTCAGCTGGCTTACAGGCCTGCTTTTACCTTGGGTCTGTCCCCCTGGGGAGCTTTGGCCATTGTTTTTTTCAGGGAATTACCAAATGAGCTTTGGGTTCGGCTCTGTGGTGATTTCTCTGGCACTGCTGTTGGCTTGAATGACCTGGTAGATCATTCGTGTGCAGATCCTTCTGTGGTGCAGGAGGATGGAGGTGGGAACAGATAGTGTGTTTAGAGGTGCCTCTTGTGGCTTCAGGAGCATCCTTGGCCCCTGGTGTCACACTCGGAGATGTCTGTACATACCCCATGGGTTCATGCTGCCTCAAGAACTGCAGGTCCATTGTGTAGAGGCCACTCACGTCACATGTGGCCGTGGCAGTTGTGCCCTCCAGTCCCCTGAGAGCAGTGGTGGCTTGTGTGACACCTCCAGCCTCGCAAGCCCTTTCTCCATTGCTGTACAGGGCCGTTTGTGTCTCTGCTGCTGTGGAGCCACATGTGACACTTCCCTGGGGGGTGGCTGGCAGGGGTGGGGCTGGGCTGTGGGGCAGGTGCCACAGCAGCTGCTCAGAGGTGCTCCAGTGCTGGCAGTGACTGCAGGTGTGCTGGGGCTTCAGGAATAGGCAGACAGGTGAGTCAATGCTGTGGGCTCTTTCCCTGCCCGGGGGGGAAGGTTGTTCTGGGATGAGGCCGTGTCAGGCAGATGTTGGTTCCTTGCCCCCCCCTGGAGCTGGGCTGGGCTGGCACTGGACTCAGTAAGGATGTCCAGAGCTGTTCTGGGGGGTGGCTGTGCTGGTTTGCAGGGTGAGGTGCCAGCTGGCACTGTCTTTTCTGTCACTCTGAGGGAATGGCCTAGGAGGTCTTTGTGTGAGCTTCAGCCCCTCCAGGTCCTGGGGGAATGGTGACTCAGCCTAAATCATAAAACAGGAGGGGAGTATTATTCTCCTCGGAGAATTTGGCTTTGGAGCCTTTTTGGAGTCACATCTTCACCATTTCCTTAGCAAAACAAGTAAACACTTGGAATGAAAATAGAGAATGCAGAGCCAGGTCACATCTTCACTTGCAGCAGCAAACTGCTGCATGGTGGCACTTTTCACCCTGATCCTGCTCCTGGTAGCTGCCTGCAGGGCTGTGCTGCCTGTGAGCTCCAGGGAGGGTTGTTGCCACACCAACAGCACACACAGTTCCCCAGGGCTCCTGCTCCCCGTCAACAACCACGCCAGCCTCGGTGGATATGAGGAGTCTCTCAGGAGGGGGTGACCTCCAGGGCTGAGGACTGGAGGTAGAGCACAGACCTGTACTGGGGTGTCCGCCCTGCACCTCTGGGGGAGCAGCTCTGACCGTGCCTCCTCCTGCCAGGTCTGGGTGCAGCTGCTGGTGGATAATGATGGAAGGACACCGATGGCTCGTCCCCCCCGTTCAAGGTAATGGGGCTCTGGTGCAGCACAGAGAGCAGTGTCTGTCCCTCCCCCATCCTGGGTCCCTCGCTGCTTCAGTTGTTGGGGGCTGTGCCAGAGGCCTCCTTGGAGTGAAGGGTGGCTGCTGGTCACCTGGGGCTTCGGGAAGGTGGAGGAGTATCCCCGCTTATCTGTTTCAAGGATGAGTTGCCCGTGCTGCTGGGGAGGCTCTTTGGGCTGTGGGTAAAGCAGACAGCAGGTGTGGTGATCTCAGTCATTCCCACTCCATTCCAGGCTTGCTGCTCTGCATCTTGGCTCTGCAACTCTGTCTTCAGGACTGTCTTGCCACAGCAGGTGAGTTCTGTATCCCAAGGGGAAACCTGGAGGCCTGTGGGGAGCGGGGCAAAGGCAGTGTGGTGCATCAGGGACTTTGTGTTTGTCCTCTCCCGGCTGTGCTCTGCAGGACAGAGCTGCAGGACAGGTGAGGAGCCTTTCCTCATGGTTTAGCCCCCATAAAAGCCTGTTCTTCCCAGGCAATATGGCTGGAAGTGGGAGGGAGAGGCTGTTGTAACATCTGTCCCTAGTGCTGCTGTGGTGGGCTGTTCGCTCTGACCTGCTTCTTGGGCTGCCCAGTTGGTGGCTGCAAGTGGACTCTGTTGGGGACATTCTGTCACTGACTGCCATTTCACCTCCCAACCACAGTGTGAGAGATGCTTCCCACAGGTCCCTCTGGACTGTGCCATGGCTCAGGAAGGGACACAGGGCTTACTGAGAACCTTTTTGCTTGGTGTTTCCTTCACCAAGCAGGAGCTTTGTGTTTTTCAGAGCACAGCACAGCTGCCAACACCATGGCGATGGCCACCAAGAACATATCAGTGGCCACCAAGAACACCTCGGTGGTGGCCACAGCCAGCAAGAACACCTCAATGGCCACGAAGAACGCTTTGGTAGGGGCGGTGACCACCAAGAAGGCCTCATTGGTGGCTGTGGCCACCAAGAATGCTGCAGTGGTGGCAGCTACCAAGAATGCTGCAGTGGTGGCCACTGCCAACAACACCTCGGTGGTCACCGAGAACACCTCGGTGGTAGCCAAGGCCACCAACAACGCATTGGCAGCCACCAAGAAACCCTCAGTGGTGGCCACGGCCACCAAGAACACCTCAGTGGTCACCGAGAATGCCACGGTGGTGGCTGCCACCAACACCTCTATGAAGAGAGTGGAAGAGACAATGGTAAGGGAAGGAATGGAAAGAGGGGTACTGCTGGGCCATTGCGGCCCTATGGACAGTGTCACTTGCCCAGCTGGTCGGTCACAAGATCCAGGAGTGCCATGGGAGCATCTCCTGTGGTGGAAGGGAGCATAGCAGGTGGCCAGGTGGGGGTGGCCCCTCCAGACAGTGAGGCTGTGGTTGGGGACAGCCCTGCAGTGCTGTGCGAGGAGGCTTTGCTGCAAGGTGACACCCTGGTGTCTCTCCAGCAAACCTGCCAGAGCTTTCAGTGCTCCGGAGAGAGGTGTTACCAGGATGAAGCCCATGCCAGTGGAACAATCACCTGCCATAATGAGACTTACTGTGAGGTATGGAGATGCAAAGGGGCTGCAACAGGGAAAGCCTTCCCTTTCTTTATCTCAGGAATCCACAGTGTTCCATTATGTCTGTGTCCATCTCCGTTTCCCGTTTTTCCCTGACAGTCAGTCAGTTGTTTCTGCTCTTTTATGATGATACCTCTTCACACTCATTTTATCCTTTGACTCTGCCCGTTGCAGCTTTATCGTTTCTCCAGCACAAACTACACAGCCAGGTGCAGCAGCAGGTGCGGTGTGGAGCTGTGCAGGACCAAGACCAGCGTGAGCAGGCAGCAGTGTGCCCTGGAGTGCTGCGCTGGCCCGCTCTGCCTGCGGCTCAACGCCAGTGCCTACGGTACCAGCCGAGCTTTGTCCTGCGGCAGAGGTGGGAGACGGGTGGGCAGAACCCGTTGTGGAGGGGCTGTGGCTGCATCGCTGCAGCTCTTCTGCCCTGGAGCTCATTCTGTCCTTGGAGCTGGGTGAGGGGCAGGGTGGCCCTGGCAGCTCTGACCACAATATGAGCCGTGCTGGTGAATCTGGCCCTGTGTGCAGCCCTGTGTGGCTGTGGAGCGCCCTGTGCGGGCTGTGTGCTGGGCGCAGCCTCACGGGGCTCCTCGTGCATCTACAGGTGACCTGCCACCCACCATCATGCCACTGACGACGACCACCACCCCTCGGCCTCCCCCCCAAAACGTAGGTACCGGAGGAGCAGAAGCTGCTGCATCCATGGGTTCTGCGGTCTGTGGCTGCTGGGACGGCTGAGCTCCCACCTGAGCAGGGGACAGGAAAAGGTCCCTCCTCCACTTGCTTCATGGGGTAAAAAGCTGACTCTGGAAGGGCAACAAATCCTGAACGAGCACTGGAAGTAAGGAGTCCATAAGGAGCCCTGTCCAGTGGGCCTAATCCTGCTCCATCAGGCCTGTTCCCCAGCCGAGCACTTGCATCAGCTCAGGCAGTTTGCCCTGACCATGGGATGAGCCTTCCTGCAGCTGCACGGAGGGTGCAGGACCCACCAGGCTCTGCAGCCCTGTCCTGAGCCTAGTGGAGGGGAAGGTGCTTATCTTTGCAGAGCCCTGTTAAGAGGAAGGAAAAAGAGGCTTGAAACTTGCATGCTCTGCTGATCTTTCAGTAGTTTCTTGCAGTTTCAGACTACTCCTTTATCTCTGGATCTAAAATGCCTAAGAGAGCACAAATACCAGAAGAACAGAGCGGGGTGGAGAGGAGCCCTCAGGAGTGAAGGGCTGTCTGAAATGCAGTTTTTGTCCTGTGAGTCTGATGGACATATAGTGTCTCCCCGGTCCTTTCTCTCATAGGGCAAAGTGTGTGCAGCATTTTCCTGTCACGGGGATGAGTGTTTCAAAGGCAGGAAGACAGTCACTAGATGCATTTTGGGGCAGGACTTCTGTGAGGTATGGCCTGGGCTGCAGAGCATTGTGTTCCTGTAATGTGAATACTAAAGGCTTGGCATGACCCCCAGGCTAATGTCTCTCTCTTTCCAGATGAAGAAGATGGGCTTGAATTACATGGCAGGATGTAGCAAAGCCTGCAAGGCTGCCAAACCAGTCTGTGCCGGTGGGATGAAGGCTGCTTGTTACCAGGAGTGCTGCCCAGCCATCCCAAAAGCCAGCTGTCTGAAACTGGATGGCAAAGTTCATGTCAATAGTGCTGGGCAGGTGACACTGGCCCTGCTCTTGAAGGTCATGTCATGTGGGGTGGTCCTTCTCCTGAATTACAGGGTCTCCACTTCCCTCTGGAGTTAGGCAGCAGTTAGGAGGCTCTGCAGCCTCTCCTGCAGCAGAGCTCCGCAGCACTCAGTAGGATCCTGCTGCTCTCTGACTTCAGCCAAGGTTGCTAGCAAATGCCCTCTGTACTGTCCCTGTCCCACGAACGAGGTGTCCGGAACCCTCTGCATCTGCTTGTGGGCAGCTGCACACCCTCGGGGATCACTGTGCTTGGCGTGGTGGCTGCCCTGCACAGGACCCCGCTGTTGATCTTATACCCCACCCTTAAGCTGCACTCTGAATCCTGCGCCATCCCGGGATGGGTGAGTCCTGGCATTTCAGTAAATTTTAAATACTTGAAAACAAGGTTCCCCCTGTGTTTCCAGAGGAAAAGCACTTCTACTGTAGGTCTGAGAGACCTGCAAGCTAATTGTGGATCCTGGGAATGGTGCAGTGTGTGCCTCTGTGCTGCTGGAATGGGGGACCTCAGGAACAAGAGGGTATTAGTTCTCCTTAAAAACCAGAAAATTCTGCCTTGACTGAGGCACAGGGGCTGCTCTAATCAATGACCTACTTGTGGCACAGTCTCCCTGCACCCCCTCTGACCTGTTAGTTCCAAAGTGCTCTGGCAACAAAATGCTTCTTGCCTGTGTAGGTAAAATAGTAATTTATGTTTCATCTCCCAGTCTTAGGCACGGAAATGGGATTAATCTAAAAGCATCACATGTTTTAGAGGATTCTGTTTCGCATCTGTGGTTCTCTACTGCTAAAGGCAGAGCCCAGAGGTGACCATTAGCCTGGGCCATGAACCACCCCCGGCGCTCCCCCAGCCTGCTCATGCAGCACGCAGAGCACGGGTGGAGCTGGTCAGGCAGAATTACCCGGAGTCAATGCGCTGCCGCTTGAGCACACGCGCACGGTGCTGTTCCCTGCCACCACTGTCCTCTGCTGCCACTGGTTCCTTAGAGAAAAGATTGCAAAATATTAAAATCTTTGTGTCAGGCCCCTTTGGTGCTGGTGTTTCGAGTGTGGCTGAGCACAGTGTGACCCGTGGGAGGGCGGGAGAGCTGGGCTGGGCAGGTTTGAGCCCTTGGAGCCTCGCGTACTTTCCCGGCAGGAAGGCTCTGCGGTGCCGGCCCTCATGGAGCGCTGACAGCCCTAACGGGAGCAGCATCGGGAGCGGATGTGGGGCTGCATGGAAAACACGTCATTCTACCACAGCCGGCCCTTCCCACGGTGCGGTGCCTGTTCTGGTACAGCGAAACCGCAGCTCAGGGTTTGGGGCGTGTGTTTAATTTGTTTCAGGCCAGTGTCAGTGTATTCATGTCAAGGGTTCTTCTATCTCAAAAACACAGCCCAGCACCACAATTCTTGTAAGGTTTGGTGCTTATAGCAGCTATTTCAGACTGTTCCCTTGTCCGTTGGTGAGTAGAGAGGGGCTGGGGAAGTGGTGCAGAGCTGTCACTGACCAAGACCACTCGGGTTTTCCCTGTCTTTCGACCTACATCTCCTATATCTGTGGAAGGAGCTGATTTAGGCCAAACTCCGTCTCTACGGTGCAAAAGGCTCTGGTGATATTTTACAGCACCTACTCCCACACTCTGCATTAATTGATTTGCAGACTAACCCGGCTGCTGTGCTGGGTCGTCTTGAAATTCAACAAAAAAAATAATTCAAGGTGCTACTGAAAGTAAGAGCATCTCGCGATTTTCCATGGAAATTAACCTTTCCCAGGTCTGCCAACCCGAGAGGTTCCTCCTCTCGGTCTCCCTTTCCTTCCGGGAGGGGCCAACCGGAGGCGCGGGGTTCGGCCGCAGGAGTTGCCGCCGGGCAGGGCCGGGCCGGGCCATGCCGTGCCTCCCCCGTCGTTCGCATCCCGCCGTGCAGCATCCGCTCGGCCGCCGTCCCTCCCGGGCGCGACCGCTCCCACCGGTGGTTCCTCTGGCGGCCCCGTTATTTCCGGCGGCTCCGCGCCCGTCCCGCGGCCGGTCCCGGAGAGGAGCGAAAACGGAGCGGCAGCGGGGGCGGCCTTGGTGGGGGGAGCTGCCGCGTTGCATCGTGTCGTGACAGCCGCCTG